>JASANB010000572.1:0-19152 GCA_030248155.1 Sabatieria punctata | reverse complement strand
CAGGCAGGTGGCGGAACATGAAATTTTTTGACCTATGCTTTTTATGTGATGAATCGATAGGTCTTTAGTAGAAAACACCACCACTGCGGTATTTTTGCTCTCCGATACCTCTTGCGGTATTTATGGCCAAAAACGTGATTTTGAACATTTTCGACTCCAGGAATAGTGTACTTGCACCGATTGGGCTCATATTTTCAGCATAGATTATGCTTACCTTGCCGACCGCTCTTGCAAAGTTTGGAGCTGATCGGTTCAGGTGCACATGAATAGCATCGATTTTAAGTGAAATTTCAAAAAGTCGAAAAAAAATTTTTTGGCCACATTCAGTATTTTGCCCATACTTATAGGGTAGATAGAACTCGTCGTCCTCTACACGATGGTGTTTTCACTTTTTTCTGGGCTCGGCCCCGTTTTGAGTTATTCATGTTTCAATTTTCCAAAAAAATTTGCGGTATCTTTTTTATAATCGTGCACTGTTCTGATACCCCTGAAGTTACAGCGTCCAGGTGGCGGAACATGAAATTTTCTGACCTATACTTTTTATGTGATGAATCGATAGGTCTTCAGTAGAAAACACCACCACTGCGGTATTTTTTCTCTCCGATACCTCTTGCGGTATTTATGGCCAAAAACGTGATTTTGAACATTTTCGACTCCAGGAATAGTGTACTTGCACCGATTGGGCTCATATTTTCAGCATAGATTATGCTTACCTTGCCGACCGCTCTTGCAAAGTTTGGAGCTGATCGGTTCAGGTGCACATGAATAGCATCGATTTTAAGTGAAATTTCAAAAAGTCGAAAAAAAATTTTTTGGCCACATTCAGGATTTTGCCCATACTTCTAGGGTAGATAGAACTCGTCGTCCTCTACACGATGGTGTTTACACTTTTTCTGGGCTCGGCCCCGTTTTTGAGTTATTCATGTTTCAATTTTCCAAAAAAAATTTGCGGTATCTTTTATAATCGTGCACTGTTCTGATACCTCTGAAGTTACAGCGTCGTGTAGTAGTGCGTTGGACGTAGAATATCGTGAGCTTTCCAGCCATATAAGCGAAATCGATATACGACCTCTTACACAAGAATGGCGGTGAGCCAAAGTTTCGGTCGAAAATAACCCAATTTCGATCAAGGTTTTTTACATGTTTTGACGTCTGCCGCCGGGTTGGTGCGCCAAATCGCATAGCTTCGGGCATCAAACGATAGCTGAGATTCTCGCGATTCCGAAAATGACCTCACTTTTGCGTTTTATATCCATTTGATGCTAGTTAAGCCCTAGTAATGGTCTGCAGTTTGGTAACCGTAAGCCAGACCACTAGGAAAACAGGTAAAATCGGCGAACTAATGTGGCATTTCAATAAAAACTTTGATGCATACCAATCGTAGAGCTACTCTAACGCTCTCGATTGATATATTACATGACCCAGCTAAATATTCTGTCTAATAAAAATGCGCTTAGTCATTCAGCAGGGTCTGTGGGTTTGCCACCCACTGCTAAAGGTCAGTTTCCCAAAAGTGATCCCCAAGGCAATTGTTCCTCATACATTGTACCGATGTGTTCTTCAAAGTATCTCTGCTATAGGCAGCTTTTGACGCATTTGCCAATTTGCCATCGCCTGAATGATTTCTGAGCTCTTCGAATGGGCGTGCTGAGGTTTCTTTTGGCTAAAGCTGCTGTGACAGCACTGCCTGGCTTACAGTTGTTCCTAATGCAGCAGTACTTGGATGCTTACAGTATTTTGTGGCCACTGGATGCCGTTCTGTCAATATTCGGTTTGAAGTGGACACAACACTGGAACCCTTCCACTGTATTTCCCCGGTAGTGTACTGTATGTTTGTGATGTTTGCATGCTATCACTCGTGTTATTACGGCAGGCTCCAACTACCTACATTAGTTCTTCTGGACCACAGTCTACCCTACATTGCGTGACATGTATACATGTAACAGATCTTCCGCTGACAGGGGGAGGGGGGTTGGGGGTCTGGCGCCGGGTTGGGGGTCTGCACCGGTAGAAACAAACAATTTGTCCGTTCAGCTCAACTGAACTGAAAATTTTGCACAACTGCTGCAAGCGAACAACTTGACATATTTTCCTGCAAATTTGTCAGCCACTGCAGTTTCTACAAAAGAAACTCTAGCCCAAATTACAGAGCAAACGGACAAGAATTGAGCTAAAAGCAGCCTTTCAAATTTTTCCATTCAGGTGAGCTGAACGGAAAAATTGTTTGTTTCTACCGGTGCTGGGCCCAAATTTCAGGGGGGAGGGGGTCGGGTACTGGAAAACGCTCAAAAATCGCATTTTTGGGCTAAAAATCGTCAAAAAAAGGCTAATTTGGGCCCAAATACAGCTAAAAAAGGCTGCTTTGCAGGCAATTTTGGCAATTTTAGTGTCTGAGATTACAAAATATTGCAAAAATTTGCTGAAAAATTACTTGTCAGAGAAATCGGAGGGGAAGGGGGTCGGGGGCGACGGTCGCAGGAGGAGGGGGCCAATCCGGGGGGGGTCTGGCCAATTTCGAGTGGGGGGCATACCCCCCAGACCCCCCTGTTACATGCATCCACTCCATTACGTTCCGGAAATACAGACAAACAAAATGCGTCTTAACAGAAATGTGCGCATCTCTGTGTACCGTATTTCCGCTCACTTCAAGAGGCGTTTCATAATGCTCGTTTACAGAGTTCCTATTTACATAATCAACGTTTAAAATGAAGCTAAACTGTTTAGAGAAGTATATTGCCACGCCAAGTTTGCTCAAATTGGAAACATTCACCAACATACCTATCAGTGTGTGCTGACGCTGAGTATCATGTATGAGAAGGTATGTACTAGTATATATTTCTCTGTATTCAATCGCCGCACATCACTGGTGCAATCAGTTTTATGCATGTACTTCAGAGTTTCACTCTTCTAACGGTGTTGTGGACACTATCGGCGGTGCTGTCATTGTTCACCATGCTGCGCGGAGTTGTGCAACTGGTATGGATCAAGTGTTTCGTGCATAGGTGGTGTATGAGATCTAATCATAATAATTTCGCTATAAATATGTATAGCGCACTGCCGATCGATGGGTTGTTTTTATTGTTAGTTCTGTCTTCCAACATTTCTCCTGTTTTGATGACTGATTTTGTTCGTACGATCGTAGACCAGATGATTCAGCCGCCAGCTTCTTCTCCAGTCAATTCGCATTCTGAATCAGCTGATGATCCATGATGTTACTCATATGTACTATCAGCCGGCCGGCCTGGGGATGGGGGAGGAGGTTCTGCCCACCCAGATAGGGAGTCCAAAATTTTAAAAAGCTCCACAACGCCCGGAAATGCGTTTTCAGCGCGTTTTATTCAAGAATATGGCTAAAAATCGCAATTTTGAGCATACAAATAACATTTAAGAGCTAAAAGCAAGCTTATAAAATAACAAAAACAGCTTCTAAATACAGCGATTTCTCTTAAATATCAGCAGCGGAAACACCAAATTCGCTTACCAAACGCCTTCTAAGCCAATTTTAAGCTAACAATAGTGATTGCTGAGCTTGTTTGTTAGTACTGGAACCACTTACCAGTACTTCTATCTTGGGGCCGGAGAGGGGCCCTCATTTTTTTCTCCGGGGATGTGAGAGGGTTTCACTTTCTATCTAGGGGTAACCACCAAACCCCCTACTGTAGTACATGTACTGTATGATGTTGCTGTGCAATAAACTCATTAAGTATAAATGTTAGACAGAACTAAATTCGTATTAGACACTATATGTATTTAGCTGGGTCGTGCAAATACAGTAGTGCTTCGTTAAAATGCCCCTCGTTAGATCGTTAGAATTGTTCCCTCGATTATATGGCCAGCTACTTGGTATACCGATTAGTTTGCTTATAAATAAATTGTAAACATAGATTTGCAGTAATTTATGATTTGTTAAAAAGCCACTTTAGGCTTGTCCCGAATTACCATTAACAAGGCACGACTTCATATCAATCGAGAGCGTTAGAGTAGCTCTACGATTGGTATGCATCAAAGTTTTTATTGAAATGCCACATTAGTTCGCCGATTTTACCTGTTTTCCTAGTGGTCTGGCTTACGGTTACCAAACTGCAGACCATTACTAGGGCTTAACTAGCATCAAATGGATATAAAACGCAAAAGTGAGGTCATTTTCGGAATCGCGAGAATCTCAGCTATCGTTTGATGCCCGAAGCTATGCGATTTGGCGCACCAACCCGGCGGCAGACGTCAAAACATGTAAAAAACCTTGATCGAAATTGGGTTATTTTCGACCGAAACTTTGGCTCACCGCCATTCTTGTGTAAGAGGTCGTATATCGATTTCGCTTATATGGCTGGAAAGCTCACGATATTCTACGTCCAACGCACTACTACACGACGCTGTAACTTCAGGGGTATCAGAACAGTGCACGATTATAAAAGATACCGCAAATTTTTTTTGGAAAATTGAAACATGAATAACTCAAAAACGGGGCCGAGCCCAGAAAAAGTGAAAACACCATCGTGTAGAGGACGACGAGTTCTATCTACCCTAGAAGTATGGGCAAAATCCTGAATGTGGCCAAAAAATTTTTTTTCGACTTTTTGAAATTTCACTTAAAATCGATGCTATTCATGTGCACCTGAACCGATCAGCTCCAAACTTTGCAAGAGCGGTCGGCAAGGTAAGCATAATCTATGCTGAAAATATGAGCCCAATCGGTGCAAGTACACTATTCCTGGAGTCGAAAATGTTCAAAATCACGTTTTTGGCCATAAATACCGCAAGAGGTATCGGAGAGTAAAAATACCGCAGTGGTGGTGTTTTCTACTAAAGACCTATCGATTCATCACATAAAAAGTATAGGTCAGAAAATTTCATGTTCCGCCCTTATAAGGGGACCTGCCCGGTTTTTATAAAATGTGGCTCTTAACAGCATTCAAACCCAAAACCCCACCCCGCCGACAACCCCGCTTTGCCACAGCGGAGCCGACAACCTTTTCCCTTTTTTCTTTTCCCCACCAAAAATTAGAAAAGACTTGGTCTCAGCACCCAACTCTCCACTGATCGCATAGATTTTTCCACCTGCCTCTACCATTTCATTATGCGACACTTGCCTTTTACCCATTTCCAGCCACTGATCATGCCCAGGATTGTATGCCTCACAGATAGCCGATGGATCGTCATCGCAGACTATAAGTTGGCTGTGCAACACCGCCGCAGAGGGGTAGCTTTTGGCTGTATGCATTGGAGAGATGTACACCCAATGTTGCCTAGCAGGATTGTATTTTTCGACTGTCTTCAAAGAGAAGGAGTCTGAGTTCCATCCCCCTATAGCGAACAGGTAGCCATTGGCTGAGATTAGCGCTGAAAAGGCACTTTGTAATGCGCACTTGTAATAGGAGGTCTGTATTCATTCGTTCTTTGTCCGTTTGTTTATTCATTTATACATTCGTTCGTTCGTTCGTTCGTTCGTTCGTTCGTTCGTTCGTTCGTTCATTCGTTCGTTCGTTCATTCGTTCGTTCATTCGTTCTTTCCAGAAACCAGTTTTTTCAGAAAAAACGGAAAAAACACACCTCACATCCCTGTCATATATGGTGCCACTATACCCTAAGTACCGGTACCATATATGGTGCAAGTAACATAAACGGCGTAAAGTGCCTGACTGTATTACCTAGTCCAGCTCTTTTCTGCAGCATAGGTGTCATAATGTTCCAACCGTGTTCAGTAAGGAGTTCACACAAAGCGAATGGGTTGCCGCTTTGGTCATAGCCCCCACAGACCACAAGCGCTCCATTGAACAAGGCAGCTCCGTGTTCTGTTCTTGCACTCTTCATCCTAGGTCCTGGTGATACCCGCTTGGATTTTGGGTTGAAAATCTCTGTGCTGGAGAAGATTTGACCTTCCTCATTTGAGCCACCCATTGACATCACATTGCCGTTGGACATGAGAACACTTGTGTGACTGAAGCGAGGCAAAAGCATGGATACACTGAGAACTGAGTTGGTATTTGAGGCTCTGGGATAATAGAGCTCCATGCTTCCCTTGCTGTTGTAGCCTCCAAGCAGGAGAAGAGCTGGGTTGGTGGCTGCTAAGATTAAGTACACTTAAACTAAGACTAGTACTCAGAATTTGGCTCACCGACTGCTAGATGGAAGGTGACCAAAAATAGCAAGATTAGAGCCATTTCTCTGCTCACTGAACCAAACAGTCGGTGAAATATCTGTGGCTTAATGAAAGGTTAGACAAATACAGCTTGTTACAGCAAACAGAAGCTTATTTACATAACTAAACAAAGCATATTTTAGACAAGATAGCCAGCCAAAAATAATGAGCAAGATGTTTGCTTCCTCCCAATATGCAGATTTGCTCATGAGAAAGAATAAAGATAGGTAGAAAATTTCTAGGTCAGCTGGAGCAGTAAAAGCAGATGGCGCCGATTTGCTAAATATAGAACTGCATAATATAAATATGTTCGCATAAAATCAATCACTCCATTTATGCGAACATTGAGCAGGTTGGCTGCACAGAAATGGCTGCATTTGGCCTGAGTAGTTGTGTCATTGTACATGTAGCTATCGTTTGCGCCTGGTGGACCTACTCAAAAGCTAACGCGCAATCTCAAGATGTTTGCTTGCCTGCAAGCTCATTCAAGGTGTGCTGTTGTTAGTGAGTGAACACATGTTGATTAGGATGTTAATGATTTTGTGGAGTCCCAAACTTCTACCTCCCCTAAGCCAAAATGACAGCCATGAATGCGATCGACTTTCATTGGTTGTTTTCCAACTGTGTTCTACATATATTCAGTAACCTTCCTAGAACGAATTGTACTCTACATAAATTTTCAGGCTTTTGGTTTGCGTAGTCAAATCACAAGTAAGTGAAATACGGTGTTCACACTGCCGATGTCCTCTGCTTTGCCCGAACCGGTCCACTTCAAATTAGCCAAATCTGGGAGAATTTTCGGTTCTTGCATAGATATTTTTCTGTATCCAGAATCACTTTTATCTTTAGGATTTCTTCCTCTAAATTGATAGAAAACCATCATTACTTTGGAATTCTAGCCATTTCTCGGTTATGGGTTTGAGCAGCTATTTTCGTACCTGGCGCAACCCGACCTGGCAGCCCACTCAGGTACGGCATGCCTGGTCCGGCCCGCCTGAAATATAGCCCGGCCCGTTTGTTTTTGCTTTGTCTGACTAGTGGGACCCGGCCTGACAGCCCGCTCAGGTGCGGCATGCCCGGTCCGGTCCACTAGAAATATAGCCCGGCCCGTTTGTTTTTGCTTTGTCTGACTAGTGGGACCCGGCCTGACAGCCCGCTCAGGTGCGGCATGCCCGGTCCGGTCCGCTAGAAATATAGCCCGGCCCGTTTGTTTTTGCTTTGTCTGACTAGTGGGACCCGGCCTGACAGCCCGTTCAGGTGCGGCATGCCCGGTCCGGTCCACTATAAATATAGCCCAGCCCGTTTGTTTTTGCTTTGTCTGACTTGTGCGACCCGGCCTGACAGCCCGCTCAGGTGCGGCATGCCTGGTCCGGTCCGCTAGAAATATAGCCCGGCCTGTTTGTTTTTGCTTTGTCTGACTAGTGGGACCCGGCCTGACAGCCCGTTCAGGTGCGGCATGCCCGGTCCGGTCCACTATAAATATAGCCCAGCCCGTTTGTTTTTGCTTTGTCTGACTTGTGCGACCCGGCCTGACAGCCCGCTCAGGTGCGGCATGCCTGGTCCGGTCCGCTAGAAATATAGCCCAGCCCGTTTGTTTTTGCTTTGTCTGACTAGTGGGACCCGGCCTGACAGCCCGTTCAGGTGCGGCATGCCCGGTCCGGTCCACTATAAATATAGCCCAGCCCGTTTGTTTTTGCTTTGTCTGACTTGTGCGACCCGGCCTGACAGCCCGCTCAGGTGCGGCATGCCTGGTCCGGTCCGCTAGAAATATAGCCCAGCCCGTTTGTTTTTGCTTTGTCTGACTAGTGGGACCCGGCCTGACAGCCCGTTCAGGTGCGGCATGCCCGGTCCGGTCCACTATAAATATAGCCCAGCCCGTTTGTTTTTGCTTTGTCTGACTTGTGCGACCCGGCCTGACAGCCCGCTCAGGTGCGGCATGCCTGGTCCGGTCCGCTAGAAATATAGCCCGGCCCGTTTGTTTTTGCTTTGTCTGACTAGTGCGACCCGGCCTGACAGCCCGCTCAGGTGCTGCATGCCCGGTCCGGTCTGCTAGAAATATAGCCTGGCCGTTTGTTTTTGCTTTGTTTGACTAGTGCGACCCGGCCTGACAGCCCGCTCAGGTGCGGCATGCCTGGTCCGGTCCGCTAGAAATATAGCCCGGCCCGTTTGTTTTTGCTTTGTCTGACTAGTGGGACCCGGCCAGACAGCCCGCTCAGGTGCGGCATGCCCGGTCCGGTCCGCTAGAAATATAGCCCGGCCCGTTTGTTTTTGCTTTGTCTGACTAAAGTTTTGAAAATTTTATCTAAATTTTTACATTATAAGCTAAAATTTAGCTAAACTTTGACAATTTGCATTTGGAAACAGAAGAAAAACTTTGTGTATATCAATTTTCCGCATAATTTTAATTTTCAAACTTTGTGCTTTGTGCACGCCCTACCCGGCCCGGCCCGTGCACATCAGTAACTCAAACTTACTCTGGGCTGGGGCCAATGCTTCAACCTCCTCCCCTTACGGCGGATGACATGTTACATACACAAAGGTGTGATGTGATATGAGAGACACTAGGATTTACAGCTTACCTAAAGGACATCAGAAAATGCTACACATCGTCTAAGAAACATCGCAAATGCCGAAGCAGTTTCTACCGCTATTTCCGCCACCGGTGCTGGAAGAGGAACTACTGTCGAAGAATAGAAAGTAATGCTGTACAGTATCTATTCTAAAACCTCTAATAAAGCGCATGCTCCATTAGTGACGCTCCTAATAGACCCAGACCGTTTATTGGTTAGAGCAAATACTGTGATTCATACTAGTGTACAGTACTGTTGTTTGGTATTGGGCTTTCTGTTTGTATATGTGTATGTGTATGTGTATACACATTTACCTTCAAATGTGTATGGTAATTTGTGTATACACATTCAACAAAACAATGTGTATTTTTGTGTATATCTGTGTATGTGTATTGTACTGAAAATACAAATTTTTTAGTAGATTTTGAGCCAGAAATGCTAAGCAAATCAAATCTCTCAATGTCTGTTGCTTTAAACCTTGGATAGCTTTGAAATCGAGTTACTTAGACCATTTGAAGGCTTTATCAGGATATCTACCGTTTATTACTGCAGCAAAAACATCGAAATTTTACGATTCTGTTCGAAATTTTATCGACTTTTGCTGATCAAATACACATTTCGAGTAGTGTTTGTGTATGGTAATGTGTATCTGAATTTTCAATGTGTATGTGTATATGTACACATTGAAAAAACAATGTGTATTTTTGTGTACGGTAAATGTGTATGTGTATACACAAACAACAGTAGTGTACAGTAGAACTGCAGCAAAACCCTGCTGCAGTTCTACCTACACTAGTATGATTCACAGTATTTGCTCTAATCAATAAACGGTCTGGGTCTATTAGGAGCGTCAGGGGTGGTTGTCAGTGGTTTTACAGCAGTTCTACCAGAAAACCAACCAAGCTTTTTAGAAAAATACATCTACCCACTGGCGAAGGACAGAAAAAAATTGGACTGGTTCTTGGCGCAGATGACCAACTTAGGAGTGGCGCAGATAGTGCACAGCTGTCTGACTGAGAACAGAGCTTGCTCCAGTTGTGACTGCGTCATCGAAGGCACCAGCCTTTCTCTGGTTTCACTCTTTTAGTTGGCATCTTTCTAGCGCTTTTCCAAAACTGCTTATCAATGAAGAACAGAGCTCTGTGTCGATTTCGTTATGTATCAGATAAAATGGTCAGGAAAGCTATGAGACGTCACTGGCTTACAGGTACGACACTCAATTTACAGGTCATACATACTGGGTTCCTAACAATGATAGCTCCATGCCCAGACCCAGAGCAAACTAACCATGACAGGAAAAAAACAGTACAGATCAGAACCTAGGACATTTTATTACTGTACGTAGATCAAGTACATAGAGACTTGATTATTAAGGAGCAGTGTGAAGTTAAGCCAAAACTAGACCAACGCTTTCTAATGACAAGGCAAGCTTGGGACAGGGAGTAGGGTCAGAAGACTAAATAAAAATCATTCAAATTCGATATTTTGGAAGGAAAAAACTGTAATAGAATGTGTTTCTGCATGCCCCAAAATGCAAAATTACAAAGAAAACATTGTGATCATAGAGAATTTTCGATAAAAAATTGCACTAAGCTCGACAACAAATACCGATTCCCAAATACCTGGATATTCCCAAAATAATCGGTATTACCCGGTATTGGTATTTATTTATTAAAGCTAATTTGTTCCAGTTTTTCTGGCTTTTTTTGGTTTTTTCCTCCAAAAACTCCAGCCCAAGTTCTGATTATCCTAGACTGGTTTTATGATTCCTAACGCTTTCTAGCGCCTTCCTCAGTCTTTTCAAACCAGAAATACACGTGTTACATAGATATAAATCACGAAACAGGCATGAAACAGTGCCTGACAAGCTCTGTCAATAAACGCTATATGCAAATTAGTTTGCATTTTTGTTTTATCATGCCAAATTTGATCTATTTTTTGTTTTTCTAATAGTTTTGTGTCAATGTGGCCTATTATACATTGCAAAAGTCCATTTTTAGCTGAAAAGTGGCGTAAATAAGCTATTTTAGCTTGAGTTTTTTCCGACCATTTGGAAAAAAAAGTTTTTTTTTACAAAAAAAACACCAGAAAAAACACATCTCACATCCCTGCATACAAGTAATCATAATTTAGCTGCTGCCTTTTTTGTCTGCGATGCTATGAAGCTGTCAAACATGAGGACCACAACAGTGCTAGCTGAGAATAAAGAAAACTTAAAATGTTCGCTAGACAACTTAGAACAATCACATCTGGTTTGTACTAGCCTAGCGATTGCTTTAGGCGATGGAATTGGAATTTAAATAATTCTTGTTTAGGTCAAGAAAAAGCAGAAGAACATTGAAGGTTGGTTTTTCTCGCTCTACCGAATTTACACGCTCCACCCGCCTACTGTACGTACGTACATGTTTGTGTATAGACTTTTTCGTTCGTTGCGAAAGCAAAGGCTACCAACTGTGTGAGAAGCGAACTGTCAACTATTTGAGACACAGATGCAGACGAGGCAGATGCAACGATTTTATCGGTCAGCAAACACTATGTAGTCTTTCTTCTACGCAATGCAAGTTCTGGTCGGTTTAGAAGACATTTTGTGTTGGGCACAGAAATGGGCTGATTGTCGACCAAGCAAGATTTGGAAGCAACACTTCATCGACACAGCACTTTGGCAGAAAGTCAGTGATTGTCATCAAAGAAGTACCTGTGGAAAATGGCGCTGCACTACAACCGGTCAGCATTAATACCCCCTCCCCTCCCCCCACCCGGACCTGTTTTATGCTTTATAACAGGTCCCGGGCCGGCGAAAGGGTACCGGAGTTTTTCACCTATAAGACCGGGTTTTATAACCGGAAAATGCCTAAATTTGGGGTCACATTTTTGCACCAGATATAAGACCCGGGTCTAGTAGGTGGAAAATCTGTATTTTACAATTGAAACTCGATTGAAAAGCATGGAAAGCATAAAATGCACTGGCTTTGATCTTTGCAACAACTGACTGTACGTTTAAGTCTGAATAGCTCAGTTTTAAACAAGTTTTGAAAACTTAGGCAACTTAGAAGCTCCAATACGCTTACAGCAGCTATCTAAACCTATCGAATCAAGAATTTTACCAGGATTACGCAGGTTTTAGAACGATTTTTGAACGATCTGAGTTCAAAAACTCCGTATTCATTAGTTATCTTGTATAAATATACATGAAAACACACCATTCTTAGCTTAGACCCGGGTCTTATAATTGGAAAATGTGCCCTGACAGACCCTGCTTTTTGACCACCTGCTATAAGACCCGGCCGGGTCTTATAAACGGATGCGTCTTATAGGTGGAAAACTACGGTACCGTTTTTATTATTATTTTTTTATTGATTATCAAACAATAGTGCAAAACATAAAACAAGAAAGAGTTCTGTTTTGAAGTGTCCACTACTTGGCCAATTTTTAGTGCTGTTGCTTGGCTGCAAAGTTGCGCAAGAAAACTGTTTGCTGGATGAGGCAATTAGAGCACGTTCGACCAGAAGAAGTTTGCTAACAGGTCTGAAAACAATTCAGGGCTTGGTCGTGTTATGCTTATCTAAGCGTTGATATTCAATCAGATACATTGGTAGAGTTGTTTCTTCATTTTTGCCGGCCCCGTCACAACGGGCCGGCTATATGTTGGCCCGCTCGTTTTTGTGATTCAAAATTTGCAATGGTTTTGCAATTTTACGCGAAACGCCTAAGATATGTTGTTTGTCTCTGGCCAAAGATGTGCTTTTTATTCCGGTTTTTGAATTGATCAACTAATTAATGAGAAAATCGTGCAAACGTAATGAGCTCTATAGCGGCCTCTATTATTAAATCCGGGGTGGACGAGCGCAAGCTGGCGTCCCTTATCTATGTAATCTAATCGCTTCTAAGCACAGATCTGCCATTGCGGCAAAGCACACGCTCCTGCTAGGTTAGCCTAGCTCCGTGCTCTTGCTGCAACGTTGAGCCGTTGCTTGACAGAAAGCCTCTCTTAGCGAGAGCTGCAGTTTCGACGGAGGCACACGACTCTGCTGGGTCCTTTCCTAGCTCCCGTGCTTTCCTGTCGCGTCGACAGCGTCTGTTCGACGTTAAACTGCATTTTTGTCAGCTTTGGCACTCGATCTTGCCGTGTTCTCCCAGCTCCATGCTTTTGTTGACACACCTGAGCCAGCTAGTGCAGAGGCACACGAATCTGCTGGGTAGTTCCTAGCGCCGTGCCTGTCTGCCGCGTCGACAGCGTCTGTTCGACGTGTGGCTGTGTTCGGTGTTAGTCGGCTCTAGCACACGATCTTGCTGGGTTAACTGGCTCGGTGCCTTTCCTGACGTCATTCTGATACAAAAACGATAAGGAGTAGCACGAAGTTTTGTGCAGAAAACGCTGGTTCAGAGATTGATTTGACTCAAAAGAAGCAGAAAACGCTGGTTCAGAGATTGATTTGACTCAAAAAGCAGCAGAAAACGCTGGTTCAGAGATTGATTTGACTCAAAAGCAGCAGAAAACGATGGTTCAGAGATTGGTTTGACTAAAAAAGCAGCAGAAAACGCTGGTTCAGAAATTGATTTGACTCAAAAGCAGCAGAAACCGCTGGTTCAGAGCTTGATTTGACTCAAAAGCTGCAGAAAACTATGCTTACTCGCTGGTTCAGACATTGATTTGACTAAACCTGCAGAAAACGCTGGTTCAAACCATGATTTGACTAAAAAGCTGCAGAAAACGCTGGTTCATATGATGATTATGACTCGAAAACTGCAGAAAAGGCTGGTTCATACCATGATTTGACTCAAACGCTGCAGAAAACGCTGGTTCATACCAGTATTTGACTCAAAAGCTGCAGAAAACGCTGGTTCAGAGCTTGATTTGACTCAAAAAATGCAGAAAACACTGGTTCATACCATGATTTGACTCAAAACTGCAGAAACCTCTGGTTCGTACCATGATTTGACTCAAAAAATGCAGAAAACGCTGGTTCATACCATGATTTGACTCAAAAGCTGCAGAAAACGCTGGTTCATACCATGATTTGACTCAAAAGCTGCAGAAAACGCTGGTTCAGAGCTTGATTTGACTCAAAAGCCGCAGAAAACGCTGGTTCATACCATGATTTGACTCAAAAAATGCAGAAAACGCTCTTTCAGAGCTTGATTTGACTCAAAACCTGCAGAAAACGCTGGTTCATACCATGATTTGACTAAAAAAATGCAGAAAACGCTGGTTCATACCATGATTTGACTCAAAACTGCAGAAACCGCTGGTTCATACCATGATTTGACTCAAAACTGCAGAAAACGCAGGTTCATACCATGATTTGACTGAAAAGCTGCAGAAACCGCTGGTTTAGAGCTTGATTTGACTCAAAAGCTGCAGAAAACGCTGATTCATACCATTATTTGACTCAAAAGCTGCAGAAAACGCTGGTTCAGAGCTTGATTTGACTCAAAAGCTGCAGAAAACGCTGATTCATACCATTATTTGACTCAAGAGCTGCAGAAAACGCTGGTTCAGAGCTTGATTTGACTCAAAAGCTGCAGAAAACGCTGGTTCAGAGCTTGATTTGACTCAAAAGCTGCAGAAAACGCTGGTTCAGAGCTTGATTTGACTCAAAAAATGCAGAAAACACTGGTTCATACCATGATTTGACTCAAAACTGCAGAAACCTCTGGTTCGTACCATGATTTGACTCAAAAAATGCAGAAAACGCTGGTTCATACCATGATTTGACTCAAAAGCTGCAGAACTGGTTCATACCATGATTTGACTCAAAAGCTGCAGAAAACGCTGGTTCAGAGCTTGATTTGACTCAAAAGCTGCAGAAAACGCTGGTTCATACCATGATTTGACTAAAAAAATGCAGAAAACGCTCTTTCAGAGCTTGATTTGACTCAAAAGCTGGAGAAAACGCTCTTTCAGAGCTTGATTTGACTAAAAAAATGCAGAAAACGCTGGTTCATACCATGATTTGACTCAAAACTGCAGAAACCGCTGGTTCATACCATGATTTGACTCAAAACTGCAGAAAACGCTGGTTCATACCATGATTTGACTCAAAACTGCAGAAAATGCAGGTTCATACCATGATTTGACTGAAAAGCTGCAGAAAACGCTGGTTCATACCATGATTTGACTCAAAACTGCAGAAATCGCTTTTTCATACCGTGATTTGACTAAAAAAATGCAGAAAACGCTGGTTCATACCATGATTTGACTCAAAACTGCAGAAAACGCAGGTTCATACCATGATTTGACTGAAAAGCTGCAGAAAACGCTGGTTCACACCATGATTTGACTCAAAACTGCAGAAATCGCTTTTTCATACCGTGATTTGACTAAAAAAATGCAGAAAACGCTGGTTCATACCATGATTTGACTTAAAACTGCAGAAATCGCTTTTTCATACCGTGATTTGACTCAAAACTGCAGAAATCGCTTTTTCATACCGTGATTTGACTAAAAAAATGCAGAAAACGCTGGTTCATACCATGATTTGACTCAAAACTGCAGAAACCGCTGGTGCATACCATGATTTGACTTAAAACTGCAGAAAACGCTGGTTCATACCATGATTTGACTTACAACTGCAGAAAACGCTGGTACTCTAAACCTGAAGAGAACGCGGTTTACTCTCTCGTTCAGACCTTCATTTGACCCTAAAGTGCACATTTGAAAACGCTGCTGACTGGGAAATGTGCGGCAACAAAATTTCGAAAAATCAAGCGGGCAAGCAAGCAAGCAAGGTGTAGCCAATGGTGAAACGGAAGCATTGACTACTGCCGCCGGTCCTGTCTCAGTCTGCAAAGCTGTACAGCTCCAGTGTCACTGGGCCACTGAAGACCTTCTATCATTGGACTAGTATGCATTTTGTTGTTTGTATACTGTATTGTGTCAGCTTTATACTCTTCCATCCATCTGAAAGTACAGTATGTTAAGTGTTTCAATGTAACGGTGTTGTAAGTCGTTTGTTATTTGTTTGCTTTCGATCCTCAGGTCGATGAACGTTTTTCAATTGTTTAATCGGTTTTGTGTTTATACTGTGCATGCGTGTGTGTTTTAGTGTACATTTATAATGTGTAGAACAGAATATTGGCCTTCACTAACAGACAAGCAGTGCGTTTAATAGATTACCTTTGGGCCGGCTTAAATTTCATAATTTAAAATAGCCCGGAAATGAGCACTACAGTATGTAATAGAACACCCTTTTTGATATGCTGCTTGTTTCCTTTCACTTGAAAAACCAGAGACCGTCGCAGGAGTAAAGAGAGTTGTTTTCAGCTTCCCTCTACTTGATTTGCCGGTTTGTATCAGAAAATGCTCCACAACTACCCATTCGGCCGAAGGTGCAAGATTTTACAGGGAATGAGCAGGCTATAGAGCCATTGATCGACCGTGTCAAGGTAATTTGCTGAGTTTCTTACACTTCAACGGAAGGCAAGACACTTTAAAAAGTGCTAGAAATTAGGGCTAATGTAACTACGTATTATGCAGGCGTTACTGGTGACACACAGGCTCGGTTACTTCACCAGTAAAGTCTCATTAGGCCCCAGCAGTAGGAATCTGCTTTATTATGAAATGCAACGGAATCGCTCTTGTTCATTGCCAAAGTCTGTTTTGACTTTGAACGTAAGTCTCTCGGAAACTTAGCACTATCTTGATGAAAGTTTCACCACGTTTTAAAGAATTTATCTATCTTTCATTTAAAAAAGGATTCATTCAAATCGGTTGAGATTTACAGTTGTTACAGCAAAAAGTCTGCTGGGTTGTTTTAATAACTGTGTCTTCTTTACCAAAATCAGTGTTTCAAATTTGATGGCAAATATCTCGGGAAACAAGCAGAGTATCTTAATGAATAGTAAACCAATCTGTCAATAATTTATTTGTCTTTCATTCAAAAAAAGATTAATTGAAAGCGGTTGATTTGGGCTTGCCACAGTAAAAAATCTGCTGTGTTGTTTGTTTGACGGGCTCTCTATATCAGACATGGGCTGGCATTTCGGCTGAGTGGGGGGGTAGAATTTTCAATTCCTGAGGGGGGCTCATGGGTGGGAGGAGCGCCTGAGGGGGGCTGAGGGGGTGGTAAGCCAAAAAGTCCGAGTTTTTGGCTAAAATCAATGTTTTTTGGCTTATTTTTCATTAAGATAGGTAAAATAAGCTATTCTGAGCTCATTTACACCTAATCCAGGCAGATTTTTTATCATAAATTTCTATACAAAATTCTTTCAAAAAAATTCCTGAGGGGGGTAGCGGCCGGCTGAGGGGGTAGGTCAGAGCCTGAGGGGGCCAACCCCCTCAGCTTCCCCTTTGCCCATGTCTGCTCTGCTCTATAAACGAGAAAAAGTTGGTTTCAGGCTGTCTACGACATCAGACTGCAAACGTGTTGTGGCGCCAACACAGTCCAATACAAATCTCTTTTTGTTGAGCTAGTGCTGTTCGGAGCCAACCCTCTAAACAATGCCCAATCCAGTGTCGAAATCTTGCTAGATGTCAGTTTCTCAGCCTCTGACTGCAGTTCTAATTGTAATAACCAATTTCAGGACACCTTCACATTGGGTGGTGACTGCACCAATGTCAGTAAATTGGTGTGCGAAGACTCCTTGACAAAGGTACATGAAATGCGCTTGAGGATAATGCCGTTTGAAGAGAAATACGACGAGGACGAGGTTCCCAAAATGTGGGTCTACAACATGTCCGTGCTCAATGCACGCACTGGCGAGCGTTGGGAGACGCACGTGCAACGGAATAGCCACAAGAAGTGTAATGTAAGCCCAGCTTGGTATTTTCTCTGGAGTTCTAAATGGAAAGAAAAACGAAAAATTTAGGTATTTGTAACTGGAGCAGCTGCTGTTCAGAAATCACTAATTTTTAGCTAACCATCCGTTAAAATATAGGTGTCAAAATAGGGGAGAGTTTGTGTGTTAAAATTTGGTGGACCAGGCTTGACCCAATCTTCAGAAATTCACGAATATGTGAAATTGTAATTTCAATGCTTATAGAAGTAGCGCTAAAATAGAAACTTCTCTCTTTGCTGTCAATTCGTCAAATGTTCGGCGAATGACCTGAAATTGCAGAAACTCTTCAAAACTGCGGGATATTTTGTATTAAAATTTCATTTCATGCATTAAGAATGACACAGTCTTGAAAAAATAAGGATTATCCTAATTATCCGTTTCTCTGTTCTGCTCATTCAAAGAAGCAGGATTCCTCATTTTCTGAAGTCTGTCAGTGTCATTCTCAATCATACATGTACTAGGGGGGTTTGGGGGGGTTACCCCCCCCTGCTGGAAAGGCCAAACCCCCCTCACCCCCCCCCCCCCGAGACAGGTTAAGGGACCCCTCCCCCCGACCAAAAAATACAAGTCGTGGTAGTGGCTCCAGTATTAACAAACTGGGTCAGAAATCACTAATTTTTAGCCTAAAATTCACTTGAAAAGCCTTTGGAAACCGAATTTGGCGTTTCCACTGCTGATATTGAAGAAAAATCGGTGTTTTTGGAAGCTCTTTTTGTCATTTTTTGCTTGTTTTTAGCTTTAAAGCGCTATTTGGCAGCTTAAAATAGCGATTTTTAGCGTCCTTTTTGAAAAAAACGTGCTAAAAACGCATTTCTAGGCGTTTTGGAGCTTTTTGAAATTTGGGACCCCCACCTGGGCGAACCCCCCCCTCGACCCCCCACCTGAGGAAAAACCCCCTACCCCCTCCCCCCAGGTCGGCCCGGAGCTGTTACATGTATGTTCTCAATGCATGAAATTTTAACACATAAAATATCCTGCAGTTTTGAAGAGTTTTGTGCAAATTTCAGGTCATTTGGCAAACATTTGCGGAATTGATGGCAAAGAGAAAAATATCCATTTTAGCGCCTTTTTGTATACGCATTGAAATTAACAAATTTCACATATTCGTGAATTTCTCAGAATTGGGTCAAGCCTGGTCCATCCTCTATTTTGGCAGCTATAATTACAGCCAATTTGGTCAAAATGTGCGAAAATTACAGCAAAAAGAAATGCTATCATTGTAAGACTTATTATTGTAGGCAACTACAAATTCTGGTCTTACCCCCGGCTCTGTCATGCGCTGGGGAATGGTTAGTTCTTTCCCAGGAGCAAAATACGACGGTACTGGGCACTTTGACGGAGAGACCTGCTTATACGACGTCAACCCTACTACCACCCCTGCACCCACTCCGCCCCCCACCACCACTGGTGGTCAGTCACACATGCATGGTGAGAAATGAGAGTCTTGGACTGAATTTGTCTTTCAGCCGGTGGTAAACACGTAGTGCGTACTTGCAAGGATGTCGTAGAGATTTATGAATCTATTATTCTCGTCGGCGAGGTGAGGGTGAGGACCACGGATGTGATTTGTGTAAAGTGGTCCGCCAATACAGAGGGCGATGTGAGCGATCCACAGTACAAAAAGCTGGTCGGCAAAGATGGAGTGCAAATAACAGCTACCGGACG
>JASANB010000570.1:0-31732 GCA_030248155.1 Sabatieria punctata | reverse complement strand
CGTGATGATGGCTAAAGGACTATGGAGAGAGTGGTCAATGGTTCAGACACAGCGCTGTCAGCTGGAGCAGATGCAGAGGTCAATGGATTCCAAGAGAAGCAGTATCATGCTATCGGGATCATGTTGCCTGCCATTTCTGCTACACTCACTCATCTGATACCGTCTGATCCAGTTGATCCTCACGTCATTTGGGCAGCGCTTTTGGACCATTTTGAGTCAAGGAATCAGTACAACATCTTGTCAATGGAAACGAAGCTGGCTCAAATGTTCCTGTCTCCTAAAGATGATCCAAGTCCATGGTTCAAGAAGCGAATTGAGCTGTATGAGGCACTGAAGCAAGTAGGAGAAGCAGTGGCTGTCAAGAAACAAGTCAGCGCCACGCTTGCTCTACTACCCAGCTACTACGAATTGATAAAGGTATCTCTCACCGTTCAGCTGAGCACACAGGATCTCTCGATGAACCAATTATGCGACTACATTGTTAGTTTCTGGAAAGACAAGCAACCCAGTTCACGCCGCGAAAAACAAAGTGAAGCCGTGTTTACTGCCAGAGGCGGAAGGCCATACAGAGGCAGAGGAAGAGGAAATCAAGGTGCATACACAAGAGGAGTGAACCATAATCACAACAGTCATGTTAGAGGACGCAGCAGTTACTCAAGCAGAGGTCAGCACAATGTTCAAGCCAACAGAGGCATCAAGTGCTATGGATGCAATGGCTATGGACACATGCAACGTGAGTGCCCAACTGCTCAAAGGGAGGCTCACAATCAGAAGGAGTGCAACAGTGCAACTGCTTCATTCGCTCATACCCACTTATCTGCTGAAGAGTTAGTAGTGTTGCATGGTGTCAAGTCTGATCGTGTTGTGGTTGATTCTGGCGCTTCAAGTCATATGACAAACAGAAGAGATGTGCTCACCGATTATGTTGCTTTGTCTCCACACCACAATCTGGCGCAGTGAAAAAATCTGGTCAATAGTTGACTTTCCAGGGGTGAAACCGGCTTGCTCTGTCCTCCTTGGATTTCGGAGACCACTGTACATGGCCTTTATTGATCTACGGCAAGCTTTTGATTCGATCGACCGAACAAGACTGTGGAGAATACTTGAGCTGATTCAAATCCCGGACAAATTGAGAAGCATGATCAGAGTGCTATACCAAAACCCCAAAGCAGCAGTACGAGCATGTGCCAGCGAATCAGAAAAATTCGAACTTCAGACCGGTGTAAGACAAGGATGTGTGATAGCGCCAACCTTATTTAATGCAGCCATTGACTACGCCATGAGGAATGTTGAGACAGCCACACAGGGCTTTTGCATTGGCCAACACAAGCTGACAGACCTAGACTTTGCTGATGACATAGTCTTCTTTTCCCACTCCCTACAAGAACTAGAGCTCGGATTGTACATGATCAGTGATGAATTTGAAAAGCTGGGACTGACCATAAACTGGGATAAGACTGAGCTGATGGCAGGAGACTACCTCAACCCCCCACCTTACCTGAATATAAATGGGCACCAGGTCAAATTTACCCAGGAGTACAAGTACTTGGGATCAGTGATATCAGCCAGTGGTACGTGTGAACGGGATATTGACCGAAGGATTGCGACTTGTCGAACCAAAATGTCAGCACTGTACAAGCCACTATGGGCAAGACGGGACATTTCGCGAATAACCAAGATGCAGATTTACCAAGCGGTAATAGCTTCCTCATTACTGTATGGCGCTGAAACCTGGGCACTGACTAAAAGAGACGCGCAGAAACTAGACGTGTTTGACAACCAGGCGCTGAGACGAATCGAGCAAGTGCAATGGTTTGACTTTGTAAGGAATGAAGAGATTCGGAGGCGAACCAAGCAGCCATATGCATCCAAATTGGCCCAGATAAGCAGACTAAGATGGTATGGACACCTGAAACGCATGCCCCCAGACGCAACCCCTAGACTGCTACATGAACACCAGTGGCGAGAGCTTGGCTGGAAAAGACCACTTGGGCGCCCAAAAACCCGCTGAAAAGATATAATCCAAGATGATCTGCAAGAGATATGCGCAAACCCTGAAAACCGACAGCAGTGGAAGCGGGCTCTGCACTCATTGAGGCTCCGCAACGCCCCGACTTAGGGGAAAGCGAATTAAGTCAAGTAAGTCAAGTCTCCACACCAGCCTATATACTTGGGAGATGGTCGTGTTGTCAAGGCCATTGGTGTCGGAAAGATGTGAGTGGAGCTGCACTACCCAGATGGTTCGTTCCTACAGCACGCCTGTCTATGCAATTGTTTGTTGGTACCAGATTTGAACTGCTCTCTCTTCTCAGTACGTTCAACAGCAGCGTCAAAACAAAGACTGGTGACCTTCGATGACAACAGCGCTTGGGTTGAGTCATTCGATGGAAAAGTAGTTGCAACAGGAACGCTCCACAACAACAGTTATCTTCTGAATTGCAAGCTGCACTCCAATGGTCAACGTCTACCAAACCTGTCTGTCTCATCAACTCAGTTAACTCGCCCATAGAAGGAGATACTGCCGGGACCTCGGGGCAACTACTACAAGCAACATCGAAACTAAAGTGCAAGTGCTAGAGCAAAGAAGTTCCATTCAGCATTTGGCATCAACGGTTTGGTCATTTGGGTGAGAAAAAGGAATAATGAGGGTTTTGACTGGCTACATTCGACCGAACTTTTGGTTGTTGAGCTCCAAGCTTTGAGAAACACAAATATGACCATCAGACGCGAAATTGCATGTAGATTTCGAATCTGTCCTAACCTTGCCGTATAACCCCATTCATTTTTGAGATATGGCCTCTCAAAGTCAAAAAACATTCGAAAAAGTTCTAGATGGAATTGAATTCTGCTGTGCATATAGGCTGATAGAGGGTCCAATTACCTCTTTAATAAGACATATCACATCAGAATCGGCCCACGCCAAACGGAGTTATGCCGTTTTGAAGTCGGGACCTCATTGGCAAAAACAGTCAAAATAGCGATTTTTGAAGGGCCGTAATTTTGGTTCTAGAGCACTTAGAGAAAATCGGATAGCAAATACTTCCATGACCTTCCGTGTTCTACAAAGCCTGAAAGTTACAGCTGGCTATGCAGATTTTGAAAAATCAGCTGTACAGACCAAGGTTCGATTTTTTCATGGACTGCCTCTTAAGAAAGGCACAATCAACAAAGTACGGTATGTACCAATTCAAACAAAGGTACCAACTAATCACAAATTTATAGCAGCTAACATCATAAAACATCAACTAATTAACAAATAGCTTTGTCGTGCTCTCCAGGGCACGACAACTGATGTAAAAAAGTTGATGGTCTTTCAGAAGGTTTTCAAGATAATCGGCTTTTGGGCCACCACCAATCATTTTGAAACCTACATACACTACATACATATACCTACATATGATCCATTACAATACGTATGACCGCCTGGGTCGGCAGTTGTTTGATGTCAATGTCAAAGTATTCCGATAGAAAATGCTTATTTTTAATGCAGCTCAACTTAATTGCGCTCTTCTTTTGCATTCTGTGCTGACTTTGTTTGCTGCAATCCAATGTACGTTGCTATCTGCCATTTCTAAAACAAATCTTCTAGTACATTTAGCACTGATTGAAGTATACCGTATATGGTATTGGTACAACTTTACAATGACTGTAACTTAAAACTTCTCATTCCCTCAATGTATAGCACAGTATTCTAAGATATTGTACCATATGAAAGTAACTAGGATAACGCCAATATATAAGAAAGGAGCAGCTGACTGTGTAAAAACTATAGACCAGTCAGCTCTTTGTGTAAAGTTGGCATGCTTTTTGAGTCTATCTTTTCGAGCAGTTGTTAACATACCTGAAGAGTTCAATTAAGATTTCCTTAAGATCGTTACCAATATGTTAGCAGTGATAACGAATCGTCCAATTTGCTGCCTATTACATCTAGGGATGGGCACATACATACATACTAGTAGATACTAATACGAAAATTAAATTGAAGTTATTTATAATTTCGTATCGAATAGGAATACGAAAATTAGAGAAATATTGAAACGAAAATTACACGAATACGAAAATTAAATACAGCTAATACGAAAATTAATTTTCGTTACGAATTTTAATTTACGTTTCACGCATAGCTAGCAATAAATCAGCTGAATTATTAGCAATTTACTGGATTCTAAACATACAAAAGCATTTTCACTGTAACAATCGTTTTTCAACGACCATTTTCTCTTGAAAAGAGAGTTGATTCAAATTGATTTAAATCGGATTTGAAATCAGCGTAACTTGTTACCTAAATAGCACCACTCTTTTTCTTAGCGCAGTTTCATGCGGTCCCACAAATTTTATTCTTTCTTAACTACTGAAAATCGGCTTTTTCGTGGATTTTTTCGTGTTCCTGATTGTTGTGATAAAACCATGAATTGGGCGAAACGATTCCAATCGGTCCTGAGTACAGTGGGCAGGTATTGAGAATGTACCTAATATCAGGTACCAGGTACACATATTTCAAAAACACCCAATCAGGCATCAGGTATAGGTAGGTATTCACAAAAATACAGGTATTAGGTATTAGGTAACAGGTATTTTGTCAAAAAAGTTACAATCCGGATTTTAGCCGAAAAATGCCAATTTAGGCTTGAAAGGCAGCTTAAATCAGTTTCGTTGCAGTCATTTTAGGATTTTTTGTCACGAAACTACGTAAAGTACTAAAAACACGTTTTCAGAATTATTGAAGGGATGCAGAATCGCTTTGCAGATCGATCTCTGGTGGTGTTTGATCTTCGCCAGTGAGAGTATAACTTCTTGTAAACATTTTTTACCTGTATGTCCTTCCTCTACTCAGTTGCTTACCCAGCATTTTGCAAAGGAAGTGTAACCTCCTTTTAAATTTCTTTCTTGTTCGGTCATAGCTAAACAGTACAGTTGTTTGGTATTGGATTTTCTGTTTGTGTATGTGTATACACATTTACCTTCGAATGTGTATGGTAATTTGTGTATACACATTCAGCAAAACAATGTGTATTTATTTGTGTGTGTATTGTACTGAAAATGCAATTTCTTTTGGTAGATTTTCAGTAGGAAATGCTAGGAAAATCTAATCTCTCAATGTCTGCTGCTTGAAACCTTGGATAGCTTTCAAATCGAGTTACTTAGGTCAGTTGAAGGCTTTATGAGGGTATCTACTGCAGCAAAAACATAGAAATTTTAAGTTTCTGTTCGAAATTTTATTGACTTTACTGATCAGATGCACATACACAAAAATACACATTTTGAGTACTCTTTGTGTATGGTAATGTGTATCCGAATTTTCAATGTGTATGTGTATACACATTGAAAAATCAAAGTGTATTTTTGTGTATGGTAAATGTGTATGTGTATACACAAACAACAGTACTAAACAGGGGCGAGAAAAATTTGAAAATTAACGTCCAAACACCGATAAAAAGCAATGTGAGTACAAAATTAGCAGAAATTAGCGGTTTTTGTACCTTGAAAAGGCCTGGCTGGGCCACGGCAAAATTTTAAAAAATAGCCTTCCAACATGCTTTTTTAATGAACAAATTTATTCTTACACTACCATTTAATGTCGTTTGTTTGTACCTGATACCTGTACCTGTTTCAGGCCAAAAATACTCAAAATCAGGTAGGTACAGTTCAAAAGTACCCGATCAAGTATCAGATAGGTATCAGATGGGTATTGCAAATCTACCTGATAATCAGGTACAGGTACAGGTATACCTGATCCACAGTAGTTCTGAGTAAAATAGACTTCAGGCTTCAGAATGATACAAGAATTGACTCTCTGCTGTTTGTCATTAACCCCACAAACGTGTTGAAGTTTCTGTAACACTTAATTTTTGCCATTTCAGTATTCTATTTTGTGCAACGCTTGCAATCATACTTTTTCGCACTAATTTACCTGTGTTACGGATATTCACGGCCTTCTAGTAGATTTTAAACAATCAAATTGGTTTTGCATCTTCATAAATCGCGCCACGAAAAATACACCAGAAAAAGACACACCTCACATCCACAAACACTCCGTATATGGTTAATGGTATTAATTTAAAAGTATACACTTTATCTCTGATCTGGGGGTTCTGATATCAGATGATTGAAGTTTTCGAGGCATTGTCAGCAAATTTCGGCTAAAGGATTTCAACTGGTAATTTGATTTTTAGATCATTTGAAACTAAAACGCATACTTTCTTGGTAAATCTTTATAGAACCTTCGTGCGTTCTAAATTATGGTAAGCAAGATTGGAACCCATACCTTTTGAAGGATATTGATTTGTTGGAGAGAGTTCAAAGACTGTTCACCAGGCGTGTCCTAGGACTCCAGAACCTTCCACATAAAGACACTACCCCTATTACCGAAAACCTACCAGATTAACCTCAGACTAAGATTGAATCTAAAAGTAGGTCTAACTTAATCTTGTAAGCTTCATCCCAAACCTAGGTAGAGGCCTAAAACCTGATCGATCACAGTGCTGAATAGAAACCCTCGGTTCCTGATAAGTGAGGGGTAGTGTCACTGTATCTAAATCGGATTATTAGCGCGTCAGTCAAGCATAAGTGAAATGCACGCCGCTTCCCTCACGATTAGGCAGCGAAACCGTGCTTAGCCTGAGCAGCCTACACATATACTGTCTAGTCTCGAATGGACGCCCTCTCAAGGAAGTTTGAAAAAATAGAAGTCCATTTGAGACAAAACCAGAAAGATTATATCGTAGTGAGTTTCGGGGTAAGACGCTAAGAACCTGACAAGCTGGCATCTTAGCTAAGCTTTGGTTGCTCTTGAATGATGCTCAGGAGCCTCTACTGTTAGAACTGATACTGCAGTTGTTACAAAAACACTTTATTAGCAGAATTTACAGCCCTATACAAATAGAAAAATAGAAACCCCTCTTGAATAGACGTCCATCTAAAATAAGTTTGAAAGAGTATTAAATTTATTGTCATTTGCCTATTTACATAGGAAACTTGAGACATGATTAGTCAGCTTCTTTTGCTGGTTGCCGCCAGTCAGGTGACGGCCATCCCGCACTTTTTGATCGATATAGCCAACAATGGAACCGACAGCCTGACAGCAAGACCTGTATTCAAGTATTCAACTTGTTGGAAAAGCTGGAAGTACTTCACCAAACCAATTGTCATTGCTCCAGGCAATTTTCTTCATTCATTATAATAACTGGAGAACAAAAATATATAGATTGCAGGAGAATTTATCAATCCTCGAACAGAGGCGCACAATGCCTGGCTCAGTTCATGCGTTCGTAAACGAAAGAGACTGCCTATCTACTTTAGTGACACACATGGCAATGTAGGCAAACTTTGGCTGCATGACCGGTAAGTGAATCGGTCAGTCTGAGCAGTATCTGCAACTTGCATTTTTGCCAAAAATTTTGATGAAAAATTGCTTGTATCAAACTGAAAATGCCGAAACATGTTTGCAAGAAGGTTATATTCAGAAATCAAATAGACATTTTGGCTGGTAATTTTGTAAGGATTTGGCGATAAAGCAGGCTTCATTTTGCTGTGTTGTAGAAGAAGCTGACAATTTTCAGTTATCCGGGCCACAGCCGGGTGTATCTAAACAAAAACAAAGTGATAATTTTTAATGGTCATTATACAGATGAAGACGGCGACATCCATGTGCCGGTGTTTCGCGCTTGAACATTTCACTCTAATCGAATGAGTTGTGTAAACTAATAAACAAATTGTTCATTGCCTTTCACTCATACATGTACGTAGTTGCGGGGGTTTGGGGGGTTTAGCCCCCAAGCCCGATTTTCGGCACCCCCCCCGAGCCAGATTTGGGGGGTTCTGAAACCCTATTTTGGGTTAAAAATTGCTAAATTTCAGGGTTTCAATACTTATAAACCGTAATTTACGATTTCAAAAGCCCTAAATAGGGTTCCGGAACCCTAATCTGGGTCTCTGAGAGCCTAAGCAGGGTTTCTTGAGCCCAAGATAGGGTTCTGTAACCCTAATTTGGGTCCCTGAAACTGTAATTTGGATTTCTCTAATTTGGGTCTCTGAAACTCTAATTTGGGTTTCTGAAGCCCTAAATAGGGTTCCGGAACCCTAATTTAGGGCTCTGAAACTCTAATTTGGGTTTCTGAAGCCCTAAATAGGGTTCCGTAACCCTAATTTGGGTCTCTAAAACTCTAATTTGGGTTTCTGAAGCCCTAAATAGGGTTCCGGAACCCTAATTTGGGTCTCTGAAAATCTAATTAGGGTTTCTGAAGCCCTAAATAGGGTTCCGGAACCCTATTTTGGGTTTCAGAGAGCCTAAATAGGGTTTCTTCAACCCGAACGGTTCAGGAACCCGAATTTGGGTTTCAGAGACCCAAACAGGGTTTTGGAACCATAATTAGGGTTCCAAAAGCTGTAAATAGGGTTTCAGAGGCCCTAAATAGGGTTCCAGAACTCTAATTTAGGTCTCAGAAACCCTAAACGGGTTTCAGAGCCCTAATTTGGTTTTCAAAATTTCTAAATAGGGTTCCAGAAATGCACTTTAGCTCTATTATGTCGAATAAAATAGAGCTTTTTTGGCGCGTTTTAAAGCAAAATACAGCTTTTTGCATGTTTTTAATAAAAAATAGGATTTTCTGAACGTTTTAAAACAATAAATAGGGTTTTAAAGGGCATTTTTGCACTTCTGACAGGATTTTTAATGGATTTTTAGTCCTCAAAACCCTGTTTTGAGCCCAAAAAAGGCAGAAGATGTGGATTTCATTTTTGTGATGTGAACTTGGCTAGTGAATGTTCAGGTTGGAGTGATAGTTCTGCCTGGTCAAAGTGATAGGCCGGTTACTAAATGACCTAGACAGCTGTCATACGGTGGTCAAGTGAGTGGTCTGCTGCAGAATATGAACCATCAATAAGCGCTCATGAGTGAGCCTGTTCTTTCTGAGCAGCATCCAATGCTTTATTGATTAACTCAGCTACTGTAGATACATCCAATTATTTCCTTAGCACAGTATGTATATTTTGCTTCTCAGTCAACGAGAATTAGCCGAATTACTCCGTTCCGTCGGTATATCGTCGGAACCCTAGATATTTTTAGCCAAACCATTTAGTTTTTCTAAACTGACTGACTGTCTAAACAAAGCATTTAAAATAGAATAATTTTCGTATTAGAGTGCCAATTTCGTATCAATAGGTACGAGTAGGAAAATCAATTTTCGTTACAACGATAATGTTCCATTTTCGGTCTTGTAAAATTGATTTTCGTTATTGTTCTGTAACTTTCACATGCTGAATTACTAGTGAAATTACTGCAGCAAATCAGCAGTTTTGAGAGAAGTTGGAGCGAAATACTGATATTCATTCCAGACTACATACATACTAACATAATTCAAAAATCCAACATGACGGGCTAAGTTGGCTAGAAGAGGTGGGCATTGATTATGATTTGTGATGCATTGTATAGCAGCTACTACTACATATACAAACTGTAACTGCTATTATCAGCAGTTTCTTTCACGCGGCCACTCTATTTCAACATATTGTGAAAGACTTCTTTCAGACCACCACTCTATTCAGTTCGATTTTTCAAAGGTTTCTTTCAGCAGACAACTATTCTACCATTTTGGCATCAAAGGAAAGCTCAGTTACAAACGGAACAGACATATTCATTATTCAACTACTTCCATTCAGTCTTTTAATTCTTTAAATTGGCTCTTTCCAACTCTGATACAATTCGTGAGCTTCATGAGCTGTTGAGAGGGCAGTTAATATTGTTGTTTGCGCTTATGTGAAGTATGTACATAGCTGTAGCTCATGTTAGGAATATCTAATAAGGTAGTAAAGAAAGATGCATCATTCCAAAAAATTGAGGTTGCCTGCAGTCTTATTTAGTAGGTAATCTATTGTTCTTCTCACATTAACTGCTTTTGCGTCCTTCCTACCCCACTGGGAACCAGCTCTACACACCTTGAATTCCCAGCGTGCCGCATACTTGTATTGATTTTGCTGAGTGTCAGCTCTAACCTAACAGAATCGCAAACAACAATCCCAACTGACCATAACACCACAGCGAATGACCAGAATGACCAACGGATTGTTCTTTCTGACTCTTACTGCGCAACTACCGATCATCGCACTCGGCGTTCATGCAAAAATTCTTATACCAAAACCAGAAAACGAGGTCTGTTAACTCCTTGTATAGAACTCTGTGCTCACATAAGGGCATATAGGAAATTCCGTGCTCAATTAACCTGTAAAAATGGCCTTTGATTTGAATTGTCTCAGCAAGCCAGAGTATGATCTTACCTGTGAACTGATTCTCAATTCTCAGGATTGACTCTAACTCACAACTTGGCTATTTGTAACACATGTAACATATAAATGCTCAAAACGTGTGAAAAAGTCGGTGTGTTACAAGGAGTTAACTGTTCCATGTGGCTGTATTTTTTTGTAATTTTGACTTTTAGGTTGACTACGTTAGCTTTGGCTATAAATTTTTGGCTCCAAACGACCAGTCAAATACAAAAACTGGAATAATATGGGCTGAGGAAGATGTTCCAGCTATGAAGCTCTCCTGCAACATAAAGAATGGTGGATGCACCTACATATACAAAGATCTGAAGGCCCCGATACACAATGAAACTATCAATTTCTACTACAAACTCACAGGTGTGCCATACTATATTTTCTGCCAATGCATTTAGATGTTTTTCGGTTCAGTCATTCCGCTTGGCTTTTTGATCAGTGGTGGTTCAGATGGAACCGGGAGCTCGATCGAACTGTACTATCCAGATAATCCAGGGAACAACTCACTATACAGCGTTCAACTGTACGAGCCAAGATCGTTCCATACGTCTGAGTTGCTGAATGGAAGTGTCTACATCATCGGAGGATACAATGGAAGCAGTGCACTGAAGAGTGTGGTGAAGTTAGACTTGAAAACCAAGCAACTCTCAAACGCACCTGAGATGAGCCAACAGCGACTGGATCATGCCAGCACTGTTCTGGATGGCATGATCTATGTCTGTGGTGGTGAGGACAAGCTACGCGGGGCCATAGATCTCTCATCTTGTGAGCGGTTCCGAGGGCACAGCTGGGAGTTGATTGCCCCCATGTCAACCAAGCGAGATGAGTTGGCATTGGCATCATCTGAGGGGAAGGTGTTCGCCATTGGAGGGTCTTGTTGCGGCTACATAAACAAAATGAACTCAGTAGAGGCATACGACCCTGATGCAGACTCGTGGACGCCAGTGGCTCCCATGTGCACTCGACGAACTGCAGCGTCGGCTGCAACAGTCAATGGGCTGATCTACGTGTGTGGTGGATCTGCGATGTCCTCCTGTGAGTTCTACAACCCAGCAAGCAACAGGTGGACCCAAATCGAACCGATGAATAAGGAGCGATATTACTACAGTCTCATAACGAATGGGAGCCATCTGTTCGCTGTGGCTGGAGTGGGAGATGAGAATGCGAAGAAAACAGTGGAGATGTTGGATACGAATGCAGACCCTGGCCGATGGACTGTACTGCCAGCTCATCTCATACATCAAAGATATGCCAGTTCTGCTGTGGTTATCAGTCTGTGAAGCTGTAGTGACAGACTGTTCTGCTTCATAAGAATTAATTCATAATCTGTGTGACTGTGCACATCAAACAAAAGGCTTGATTTCTGGCCTTCATTTTCACTTTGCACTTAGGTAGTCATTTTTGAAGCGAAAAAACTGCAGGGATAATGCTAAAATATCCACCACTTTTGGAATGTGCTTTCGACTTTCGTATATTATTTTTTACCACCCTGCATACATGTAGACGTACCAGCAAACTGAATTGCATATGCTAGGGAACAATAGACAATGCTATAAAGTGTGCATTTCCACTGCACAATTCACAAATAATCAACAATGCGATTGCAAAGGGACCGTGTAAAATGATGTCATCAATTTTTGGCCATCTTTCGACACTCCTCCCATGTTGATATCGGTTGTCATAATTTTCCAGACAGGGTTGGCCTCCTAAACGTAAGCCAGATCTACCTAAGAAATTCAACACAAGAGACACAAAAGCATACACTCATTTACCAGTTTTCTGACAAAGCAAAATGAATGTTTTATTGGCAGTACAGACGTTTTGACTGAAGTGCAGTGCAAATATCTTCAAGATTCAAGACACCAGAAGACCAGTTGCCGAGCTGTCTGGGAAAACATCTAGCTATAAGATTGGTTCGGTAGCCGCGTCTATTGTGAGCTCTGGCGCCTAGCGTGTGAAGTGCCTTTTTACCCTGAAACTTCTCTTCTACCACCTTTCTCTACCTTAAATAACTGCCTTAATAATACTGTTTCGAATAGATTATAATTATAATGCAGTCTTAAATAGATTACCCTGAACCAAGTTTTAAAAAATAGAAGGCCAATATCGAATAGCTAAACACTTACCCAACTTCATCCGATCAGACCAGAGCTATGTTAAGAGTGCTTATGATTTTGTTACAACAGTTCGTACATTATGGTAAGATCTTACAAATACATAGGTCTGCTGCTTCAACTAGTTTTTTTCAGGGTGTGCATCAGAGCATGCTGTGTACGAAAAGTTATTCAAGAACTACAACAAGTATTTGAGACCGGTTAAAGATGACTCATCAGTGATGACAGTAACTCTAGATCCTGTTATTTCATACATTCTTGATACAGTAAGGACAATCAGTCTTCATTGGTTATATTTATTGGTTTTTGTAGGATGAAGCTGCAGAGACAATGACGTTCATTCATTGGTGGAGAATGGTAGAGTAAACTCACAACCAAATAGACACTCTACACTGAGTCTGTTTACAGTCCTGGCATGACCAATTCTTAACATGGCAACCAGATCAATACGGCTCCACAGCAATCGTACAAACTACTCTTAGTCACATTTGGTCACCTGATATTGTCAACTACGAAATGTATGACACTATTTTCATTATTTTCATGTAACGCAAAGCGCGTGTTAAAAATAGTCTCTCGCCTAAATTTAAAATCTATTATTTAAATATACTGCTCCAGTGCTAACGACCTAATGGAAGCTGCTCTGGCACACAATCAGACCAAAACCAAACTTTTTTATCTATATGCACCAATACAGATACCTGATATAAGTATTTCTTTCAAGTAAGTGCAAACCCTATGAAAAGGGCAAGGACCCACTAAAGATAAAGCCTAAGTGTTCTACAAAGTGTTATGATAATAGATCTCTTCTAGGGTATCCCGCTCAGCTGTGCTGCCAGACCAAAACATCCTGGTCGACATGGAACACACAGGCGCGATTCAAAGTTCGGTAGCCGAAATCGTTACCATTCACTGTGCTTATGTGGTGGACAAGTTTCCATTTGACAGTCAAACCTGCCCTATGACATATACTTCTTGGCGCTATAATGCTTCCAGAGTCTTACTGAAGCCAGGCAAACCTGTCAACACTAAAAACCTAAAGGACACTACAGGTAAAATGTCAGTCAGTCAGTCAGTCAGTCACTCAGTCAGTTGGCCGGTTGGCCGGTTGGCCGGTTGGCCGTTTGGCTGGTTGGTTGGTTGGTTGGTTGGTTGGTTGGTCGGTCGGTCGGTCGGTCGGTCGGTCGGTCGGTCGGTCGGTCGGTCGGTCGGTCGGTCGGTCGGTCGGTCGGTCGGTCGGTCGGTCGGTCGGTCGGTCGGTCGGTCGGTCGGTCGGTCGGTCGGTCGGTCGGTCGGTCGGTCGGTCGGTCGGTCGGTCGGTCGGTCGGTCGGTCGGTCGGTTGGTCAGTCGGTCGGTCAGTCGGTCGGTCGGTCGGTTGGTTGGTTGGTTGGTTGGTTGGTGAGTCAGTCACTCAGTTGGTGGAGAAATACTTTCCTACACCAGTTTGGGTTAGAGGTAACTGTTTAGAGTGGGACATAACCTCAATAACTGCCCAAACGCAGACAAGCAGTTACGCGTTCGCACAGCAGAGTGTGGCGTTCAATTGGTCAGAGGTGGTATATGTGGTTGCGTTAACCAGAAGGCCCCACTTTTACATTTACACAATAGTGGCTCCATGTTTCTTGATCGCCTGTCTATGCATCGTTGGTTTATTCTCTCCATTTAACGCTAAAGGAGAGAGAAGGGAGAAGGTAATCACATTTTAGAAGTCGGTTACAAGCAAACCTGCTTTTACAGGTGAGCATAGGAATGACAAGCATGATGGCAATGTGTGTGTTGCTGATGGTGGTTTCCAACCAAATGCCCAAGAGCCAGGCGGGATTGCCTCAGCTTGGTACACTCCCAATCACTTCTATGATTACTGTGTGCGATCACTACTAACATGAGTTCCTTTTCTTCCTGCCTTTCAGTGCAAACTTACATGTTGAGCGATTTTTTGTGCAAAATTCCGATTTTCAGTACCCATTCTAACCTTTTTGGCTCAAGTGGATGTAAAAATACTGTGTTTGAAAAAATGTTCAGGCACTTTCATCTTGATCGAGATGCTACTTTGTGGCACAACAACCATATTGGCAATAGGGTTACTGTATTTACATACAACTGTGAGCAGTACAGGTCAGCCCATTCCTGGTTGGGTGCTGAGATTGACTGGCCTGTGGAATGACTCTCAACTCTACACCTCCACAAGTTTAAAAGTATGTGTGCTTTTTGTGTCAACTGTTTTCCCATGTATACCGACAGTTGTGCTTTTCAGGGTTACCATGCGCAGAATACAATTTGTATAAAGATAGTAGGAGGAACTAACAACAACAATCCTAGTGAATTGGTGAAAACTCTGCTGGAATGTTTGAATTGCATAGAGCAAATCAGATCAGCTATGGCAGAGCAAAAGAAAGCAGCGCAGCTTGAAGTGTTGTGGCAAAAAGTATTCCTGAGAATTGATGTGGTCTTTTTCCTGCTGATTATTTCTGTACAATGGCTAATTGCTGGCTTTATGCTGTTTGTCTTTCAGCTACTTTGAACGCTGCTATATGAGAGAGTGTTTAATAGCTTCTTCACCGTTCGGTGCCAAATAAATCGATCAAAATTACTGGAGCTATAACCATTGCACGCTCTCACAAATATACCCCAACTAATCAGCATCGTTAGCTAGCTCAGTGTCTCGGTCAGCCTATCAATTTGTTATTACTCAAAAATGGCCTGGCGAGATAATAGCAAAAGGTCTGTTCAACCACTTTCGCTGCCAGATTGAGTGTTCGGAAAGGCATGCCGTTTTATAAAGCAAGTAAGAAGTGAAAGCGAGTCAATCAGACCTGAGCAGCGTTTCAGAATCATCGGCTGACCAGTCAACAGAGGCATGGTCACAGGTTCAGGAGACTGGTCACTTGCTCTCTCAGAAACTGACCTCTTTCTCTGCCTCATCACCTCCTCCACTGTCTTAGTGGCTGTCATCATTCTGCTGCTTCTCTCCTTCGCCCTAGATACACTGCAAGAAGCAAAAGATAACCAAACAGTTTGGTTGATCTGGTCATCTCAGCTCCTTGCTTAAATTATATCCTATTAGCTAGCACACTTGCCCCAATGACGATATAGTCAAATGTTGAAGAGAGAAATACTGCAGCATGCTCCAATGGTTACTCTTGATCAACCTCTTGCCAACTTCTACTTTGCTCATTTTCAGCTGCTTCTTTTGGCTTTCTGATCACTGGGGTATTGCTACAGAAGCAACGGAATCGATCGAATTCTACTACCCAAAGAATGCTGAAGAAGACGATTCCACACCTCTGAGCTCTTGAATGGAACTGTCTACATTAGCGGAGGATGGGATTGGTTGGCTACAGTAAACAGGGTGCTCACCTTTGACCTCACAACCAACCAATTCTCTCAGGCTCCAGACATGCAGCAACGTTGAAGGGGACATGCCAGCACTGTGCTGGATGGAATGGTTCATGTGTGGAGGGGAATACAATGATGGAGATGAATGGAAGTGCATGTGCTCATGTGAGCAGTTGCGCAGGAACAACTGGCACTTCATTGAGCCAATGACAACTGAGAGAGAAGGACTGGCGTTGGTGGCATTTGGCGGATGGATCTACGCTATTGGAGGGCCGAATGAGTGGGATGGAGTACTGAGCTCAGTGGAGAGAGACTCTCCTAACTCAGATTCGTGGACTCTGGTGGCCTCCATGCACACAGGACGAACTGATCACTCAGCCACTGTCCGTAAAGACCGTATCTATGCATGTGGCGGGTGGTATAGCTCTTACTGTGAGTGCTACAACCAACTCACCAACACTTGGAGTCGAACTGATTCAATGAATCGCAAGCGATATTTCTTCAGTTTGTTATCTGATGGGGCTCGACTGTTTGCTGTTGGTGGACAGAGAAAGAAAATTACAAGTAAAACAGTGGAGGTGTTCGATCCAAAGACAACTAGGTGGACACTGCTCAATGAACAACTCACTCATGAAAGAGATGGCAGTTCAGCTGTGGCCACTGTCTGTGAGGCTGCATAGTGAGACTGTTCTGCTTCATAGGTATATCCTTTTTAGTCAACTCTGTGACTATGCAACAAATTTGTTCAGATGCCCCAAATGTCTGCAAAATGTTGTTAGTTTGAAGAACAATGTTTCCCACATATTTTCTGTACTTACTGTATGTTGTGGTTTTTGTTCATGAATTGCATGCTTTTATGCACGACATCTTTGAAATAACTACAGTCATGTCTCGTTAATCCAGACAAGTTGGGACCGGCCAATTTTGTCCAGATTAGCGAATTTCCGGATTATCGAATCAAAGCTAAAACACTGTTTTTCAGGTTAAAGGTCAAAATCACTGCTTTTTGTTACTTACATTTCAGGTTCTGCAGCTGTGCCTCTTAATTGGAAGCCAAACACTTAATTCAGCTGATTATAGCTCCTAAAATGGCAAAAATAATCACATTCTGACTCAAAGAAAAGCATTATTCAATTGAAAATTCACACCTGAATTGAAAAATTGCGCATGGATTTTATCCAAATTAACCAAATCCGGATTAACGAATCACTTTATTATACAAATTTCGAAGTCGGGACCCCAAATCTTCTGTCCGGCCGGTTTAACGAATCCGGATCCTGAGTAACGAGTCATATAACATGGGGGAAAATTGGGACCCTGGCCTAATCTTGTCCGGAAGGCGAATATCCGGATTAACGACGTCCAGATTATCGAGACATGACTGTATTCTATTTCTATTTCTTAACTATTTCTAAATTTGAAACCATATGTCGTGAAAGACACGAGCATATAAGAAGGGAGGGGAGTAGCACATTTTATTGTATGTACATAAGCATAAGGCGCTACGATGTTGTATGACGTCACTTTACTACAAAGTTATTGCGTGCGAACATATGTTGTTCTAGAATATTCCATGTAGAAAGTATAGGAGTGCAATTGTTGTTTCTAGAACATTCTGTGCCTCGCTTCCGATTGCCTGGTGGGCGTGGCTTTCTAGAACTTTCTATACGTTGTATGTATAGGCGTGTGCATTGTCATGCTCTAGAACTTTCTAGAATTTTCTATTGAACTATATAAGGGCCCAGCCCGGCCATTGTGTATCCATTGCTACTGGAATGTAGCAGGTGTTGTCCATTGTTACTTCAAGGTACTAAGTGCCCAAACCCATTGTTACTTTGTTGTAACACGTGCCCCTGTTGATATCTCGGGTGACCTAAGATCCATTGATATCTTGCAATCCCAACTGTTGTCATCAGTGATGACCTACGATCCACTGAGACCGACTCACCCCAATTGTTATTATTGTTCATATTCCCGAAATAATGGAACCTTCCCATTCTGTCCGCCTCTGATCCTGATCCACTGCAATACCCTATGGTAGCCAATTTGAACAACAATGTCTATGCTTTTTTTGTCCACAATTTCTTTTAAATCACTACTAATTCTTTGACCGATGATTTGATTGAACAACAATGTCGATGCCTTTGTCAATGATTTCTTTGAAACAACTATTCTATGGTTGCTAATTTGAATAGCAATGTCTATGTTTTTTGTTCACAATTTATTTTAAATCACTACTAATTCTTTGACCGATGATTTGATTGAACAACAATGTCGATGCCTTTGTCAATGATTTCTTTGAAACAACTATTCTATGGTTGCTAATTTGAATAGCAATGTCTATGTTTTTGTCCACAATTTCTTTTAAATCACTACTAATTCTTTGACCGATGATTTGATTGAACAACAATGTCGATGCCTTTGTCAATGATTTCTTTGAAGCAACTATTCTATGGTTGCTAATTTGAATAGCAATGTCTATGTTTTTGTCCACAATTTCTTTTAAATCACTACTAATTCTTTGACCGATGATTTGATTGAACAACAATGTCGATGCCTTTGTCAATGATTTCTTTGAAACAACTATTCTATGGTTGCTAATTTGAATAGCAATGTCTATGTTTTTGTCCACAATTTCTTTTAAATCACTACTAATTCTTTGACCGATGATTTGATTGAACAACAATGTCGATGCCTTTGTCAATGATTTCTTTGAAACAACTATTCTATGGTTGCTAATTTGAATAGCAATGTCTATGTTTTTGTCCACAATTTCTTTGAAACTGTGTTTGCGTTTGGTTGGCAAGGCTTGGCAAATCCTTATAGCCCAAGTAACTGCGTGATTGATCATATTCGACCAGTGTTGCAGGTGTCTTACTCAAACGTGTAACAGAGTGTCTAAAATTGGCACATTTTGTTTCACGTTTGCCCAAATTTGGCACAATCTAAGGTGCTAAGGTTGGTGGTATTCTATCTGTTAAAATTTAGTGCACCAGGTTTTACCTAATCCTGAGCAATTCAAGGAAATGTGAAAGTGGGCAATTTCACTGCCAATAGTGCATTTTTTAGAAACTTGTGTATGCAAATAACTCTTCACACACACCAAGACGGTAAATATTTTCTGCTTTGTGGCTGTTGTTGCACATTTTCAATTGCTCACACTCTGCATTGACGTAACGATTTTCATCCCAAAACCAGAACGCAAGGTGTGTTCAAAAGGCTTTTCATTAACTTTTTGTTCTTTTACGTTTTAGTTTGACTATGTCGGTTTCGGATTCAAATTGGTGGACTCAAAAGTTTTGACAGAAGAAACAAACGAAGATGGTGAGGAAGCAGTTGTATGGAAAAACACTTCCTACACCAACCTGTCGTGCAGCAGAGAGAGATGGATGCAAAGGTTAGGTGTGTCCCAAATCATCCTATAATGAAGAGAAATTCAACAGCACACTGTTGCCTTACGGAATCTGACGTTATTTCCTTCAGTTCTTAGGTGATTCTTCCTCTGCTCCACTAAGAAACAATGCCTTGGAAAGGCCATTGTTTCTTTTTCTTGCAAAACACTTTGAACATAGAGAACAATGGAGATTCAAAATGTTCCTAGGAAAGTAACAGAATAGAGCTCAGATTTTCTATGATGAAATAGTTCAATTCAGCCAAGAAATAGTGCATTACTTGCAGTTACTAATTATGCAAATTTATGCCAACTTTTGTTTCAGCTGACTCCATACATGTAGCGGTTGCTCCACCGATTCTGGAGGGGGCTGGCACATCTAAGATTAATGGAGCCCAGAGTTGTATATTTTTCCGAAAAAAACCTCGGCCAGTTTTTTTCCAGTTTTTTTCCGGTTTTTTTCCGGTTTTTTTCCTAAATCGCGGAAAAAACTCCAGCCCAAGTTCTGAGTATCCTAGGCTGGTTTTATGATTCCTAACGCTTTCTAGCGCCTTCCTCAGTCTTGTTAGACCAGAAATACACGTGTTACATTGATATAAATCACGAAACAGGCAAAACAGTGCCTGACAGGTTCCATAAATAACGCTATATGCAAATTTTCTTACAGCAGTTTGCATTTTTGTTTTTTCATGCCAAATTTGGTCTTTTTTGTTGTTTTTCTAACAGTTTTGAGTCAGTATGGCCTATTATACATAGCAAAAGTCCATTTTTTTAACGAAAATGACGTAAATTAGCTATTTTTAGCTTGAGTTTTTTTCCGCGATTTATGTTTTTTTCCGACCCTTAGGAAAAAAACCGGTTTTCTCCGGAAAAAAAACAGTTTTTTTCCAGTGTTTTTTTCCCACCTCACATCCCTTATGGAGCCAAAACTCAGCGACGGAAACAAAATATATAGCTAAAAATCGGCAGAGTCAAAAAAACTGGAATTTTGCTATAAGTCGCTCTAACTACTATCAGATTTAACCTAATTTAGTGTCTGAAAATTGCAAAACGTTTGACAAAAGTTGCTTTTCAGAAAAATCAGACAGGGCCGGCAGGTACAAAAATCATTTCAGAGGGGTCCAGCCAGGGGAGTCTGGTGCTAGCTGGCGAGGGGTGACACCCAAGAACCACTGTTGCATGTATGGTAGATGCCATTTGGCTTTCTTGTCAGTGGTGGAGCTGGTAGAGAAGTACGCAGATCCATGGAACTGTACTACCCAGATAACCCAGACAGAAACGCTCTACTCAACCTCACACTATCTGAGCCAAGGCGATTCCATACTTCTGAGTTCTTGAACGGAACTGTCTATATTATTGGAGGGCGCGGCTTAGACCCCTCACTCAGGAGTGTGCTCATGTTCCGCCCAACAGCCAACCGAGTGCGTCACGCTCCAGAGATGTGGCGACGTCGCTTTGGTCCCGCCAGCACCACTGATTCTGGCACCATCTATGTCTGTGGTGGACATAGAGGATTCGACAGTACAGAAGAAAAAACCGACCCTTCCTACCATCAGCCTGCATGTGAGCAGTTCTACCAGAACAGCTGGCACTTAACTGCCACCATGGCAGCTGAGAAAGACGAACTAGCACTGGTGGCAATTGAAGGACAGATCTATGCCATCGGAGGGTTCAACGAACAAAGACAACAGGCACTAAGCACTGTGGAGCGATTCAGGCCTGGCTCAGGTTGGAGAGCAGTGGTGACGTCATGGTGATATCAGCCCGGCCAGCGGCACTAAACCGGTATAGGCAATATTGCTGGTTTCTCAGACAGCCCCTGACTTCGTTGATCTTCTTTTCCTCCAACACAAGCATGCTTTGGGGAGCGGCTTTTGGTGCACCTGCAGATCCAGTCGGTTCCCATTTACCTATTCGCGAGTGGCTTGGCAGTGAAAGAAGGGCAAAGCGCCCGAGATGACGATATCAGGGGTCGCGAAAGGGACCGTGCAGGTCTATCGTAGGGCTGTACCTCGTACGGCCCCCGCCACATCGGATCGGATCGGAGGAATCCAACAGTATCCAGAGAAATTCCCGCTAAAGTGCCAACTTATGATAGACATTAAGAGAGACGGTACTTCCGAAAATTGCGATTTGAGAATTTTGATTTAAGTGGGCTAAATTTATACTAAATTAAATTGGCTTTCTGATAAAGAGTTCAAAATATGTTGCTATTATAAGTATTATTCCAGATAATCAAGCAAACCCACAAAAAATTCTGTAAATTGAAGTGGTCAAACGAAGAAATGCATCAGCCCACTCCACTTTTTGAAAAAGGTTGAGTTCTACTCGTCAGCACAATCCCCTAACTACAGACATGTTCAATCTAAAAACATTCTATGTCATAAGTTACACCAACGCAATTTTTTAACAGTGCTCAAAATTAAGTTGAAGAAAAAGCTAAGTCCAAGTCAAGAGTCTCAATTTTCACACCCAAAATTTAAACATTGACCTAGACAGCTGAAAGTTGATTCACTAATACATAGTACAGACGAGTTCTGGAACGCCTGAAAAGAAATCCCAGATTTGATGCTTCAATTCGAAGATGCAGTAATCAGGCTGCTCAACTATTGGATCAAAATGTCGCATTTGATGTTCTGGCTTTAACTAATCAGAATTTTGACTTAAAAATCGGGGGTTTTAGAGTACTTTTTCTGTACGTTAAGAAGCATAGATCAAATTGCGTTTTTGGAAAAAAATTTTCGTCCCCCTTTCGGCCCCAATAGCTTATCTGTAACCCTAAAATCTATGCTCTATATTTCAGATTATTGTAGCGCTATCCTTAGGGTACATGCAGAATGGTGGCAATAACGCCTACAGGTTCAGGAGTAAATTAGCTAAACGGCTTAAAATCACAAACTTTTCCATTTTTACTAAGGTTGATAAAACTTTAAAATCAAATGTCTCATTCAATAATCGTTAACGTTTAGACTTAAAAATCAGGGGCCTTTGATAGACTAGTTTACGAAACTTTAATCGAATGCCACTTTTGAAGACTAAAATGGACCTTGGGCAACCTTTTCGCTCCTTATTCTGGAATCTCTCAACGTAGGTTTTACATTTCAAATTATTGTAGCTCTATTATTAAGCTACAGATTGACGGCAAGATTGCTAGTCCACTACACGGGGTTCTGGAAGACAATCAAGCCTACTACTGACACTGTTCGGTTACTCTTGCTGATCTTTTTTAAATTTGTGAACATGGGCTTACGTTGATTTTAGGTTTAGTAGACCTTAAATCAGGAAACATGTGGTGGCCCAAACTTAGGTGCAGAGTAGCACTGGTATGGGCCTCTTTTGGCATAATACGCTTTAGGGCATAGCAGTTTGCAGAATTTATTTCAGGCAGGCCGAAAACTTTGAACGCGTTTTTTTCGTTTTGTCTATTTATGGACTGAGGCATTTGTTCGTCTGAACGCTTCAATTGATGTCTTTTGTTTGGCGAACATAATATGAAGCAATGGCATGAGAAAGAAATGTTTCCTATTCTTTCGCTCTTTCTATAGGTATTGAAATTGCTCGATTTCGCATATTCTTCTAAGTTCTACATGTATGCATTAAAGTAGACACCCACACTGAATTGGAGCCATTCTCATTGATACTCGGTGTATAGCAACCAATTAGCACTACAAAACAGCATCCTATTGTCAACAATTTCTTTCAAACAACCATTCAATGTTGTACTTGGTACAAAGGGACACTTATTACCTAAGCCACATACACCATTCACTCACACAATATTATCGACCCTTCTTCACTCTGTTGAGTGGATGCTTATTGTCGTGTGCGTGAAAGGCTTGTAGCTTACAAGACAACAGAGGGCAGCAGTCTGAAGTGTAAAACTTTGTATACCGACTCAAAAAAGCAAAGGTGAAATGGCAGAGGATGAGTTGTGTCGTTGTTTTAGTTCACCTTCGATGTGCACTATTATGTTGGTGTGTTAGCTTGTAATAGCGACTGCAGCTCATGTATTTATAGTCAAAAACCACAAAAAATCAAAATCCATATTAGACACGAGCCTTCTGCATTTTCGTTTAAAAATATTGTAAAAGGATGCGAGTTTTGCTCTTACACATGTACACAAATGATATTGTCACAATACTGTTGCAGTGCATGCAGTTTGCCGGTGAGTAACAAAGATGACCAATATTCTGTTCATTGTTGCTGTTGCCGCACAACTGCCAATCGTTGCACTCAGCATTGACATAACAATTTTCATCCCAAAACCAGAACGCCAGGTGCAGTGAAAAATTAACCCTTTGCAAATGACCAACGCCATATGGCGTAGTTGGCCAACCTATCGGAAAGCAAAAAAGCATGCTAAACATACCGGAAAGCTGTTTCAGATGTATCGGAAATCTGTTCGATACCTATTGGAACGCTATTTCAGACCTCCTCGGAAACGCATTTTCAAACGGTCGCAAACTCAAAATTTATTGTTTAGATGTTCAGATGACGTTTCTAGTTGAAATGATTCAAAAAATAACTTTGAGTCTATCAGTTCAAGAGAAGTTTACTGTTAGAACTCACAAAACAATGAATGTACAGATTAACGGGTGGATTATATACACAATTCTTCATCACTCCCCCTCGGACGAGCGTCGTGGTTGAATCGGGGCTGCATCTGCGCCTGACGATCGTCCGGAAACACGAGACGTAGGAGAGCTGGAACCTTTTGACGAATGAACTTGAGCCTGGGGTAATGAACGAAGCGTTCAAGCAGAGCCTGAGCGAGTACAACCCCACAAGAACCTATCAGAAAGCTGGCCCGAACATATCGGAAAGCCAGAAACTTCCTGATGCGTTCAAAAATGCCGTGAATTTGCAAAAGGATGAAGTTCAAAAAGCTGTATGGCATTTAGAGTATTTAGTTTGTAGTAGGGTTCCAACGATATATCGATATCGATATCGAAAAGTCGATATATCGACCCTTTTTCCAATATCGATATCGATATCGCGATATTTCGCATCGATATTTTCGATATTTTTGTGTCCGGAAAAGTAGGAAAAAACAAAACTGACACCAAGTTTATTTCTTTGGAACAGTAAAAAAAAACAGTTTTTTTCTGGACAACTCAGAAATCGATGGTATAGTCAGAACCTAACTGTGGCATGATAGCTCTCAGAAACATCCAGCTGTCTGCAGCAACACTGAAGAGCTGCTCTCTCCGCAGACTTGAAGTAGGAGGGCAGAAGTAGACATGGGCTAGCATTTTGGCTGAGGGGTGGCTAATTTTCAAATCCTGAGGGGGTACCGTCGGGCTGATGGGCGGTTGAAAGGATGGTAAAGCGAAAAAGTCCGATTTTTACTAAAGTCAAGCTTGTTGACATATTTGTCATTAAAATAAGTTAAAATATTCTGTCTGAGCTTTAAGAGTCAGTCTCTGATTCGATCGAGTCTCCACCCTTATCCCTATGTCAAGTTGAAAATCGAACTTTTGCGTAGAGACCTGTGCGTTGGTGTATTAAGAGGCATTCATGAGTTATGTTAAACCTTCAAAGGGTTTATGGATTTGACGCTTCTTTCCCGAGATACAAGCCGCCAAAAATCGGCCCGCTTAACTATGGGACCAAAATTCTCAATTCTAATTTCTTTCGTACCAATAAGAGTTGGGACTAAAAAATTGGGGATTTTAGGTAACTTTTTGAGCAGTTTAAGAATTTTTGGTCCAAAATTATTTTTGAGTAAACATTTTTTTTGCAACCACCTTTGGCCGGTCCTAGCTCGTCTGGAACCCCCCCTACACAGATTTTTTTATTTCAGAATTTTGTAGCGCTATCAATTTGCCAGACTATGGTGTAAAGCATTTTGGGCTGCGACCCGACATTCGTGAGATATTCGCCTCTGAATGGCCAAAACCATGCATAATTTGCTAGTTTTGCAGTACACAAAGCTATGATGCCGGATTACTTTCATTATAATAACAGTTGGGACTATAAAATTGGGGATTTTAGGTAACTTTTTGAGTTGTTTAAGAATTTTTGGTCCAAAATTATTTTTTAGTAAAAAAATTTTTTGCGACCACATTTGGCCAGATCTAGCTCGTCTGGAACCCCCCTCCACAGTTTTTTATTTCAGAATTTTGTAGCGCTATCAATTTGCCAGACTTTTGTGTAAAGCATTTTGGGCTGCGACCCGACATTCATGAGATATTCGCCTCCGAATGGCCAAAACCGTGCAGAATTTGCTAGTTTTGCAGTACACAAAGCTACGCTTTTGGCCATTTGGAGGCGAATATCTCACGAATGTCGGATCGCAGCCCAAAATGCTTTACACCAAAGTCTGGCAAATTGATAGCGCTACAAAATTCTGAAATAAAAAATACTGTGTAGGGGGGGTTCCAGACGAGCTAGGGCCGGCCAAACGTGGTCGCAAAAAATTTTTTTACTCAAAAATAACTATGGACCAAAAATTCTTAAACTACTCAAAAAGCTACCTAAAATCCCCATTTTTTTAGTCCCAACTCTTATTATAATAAAAGTAATCCGGCATCGTAGCTTTGTGTACTGCAAACCTAGCAAATTCTGCACGGTTTTGGCCATTCGGAGGCGAATATCTCACGAATGTCGGGTCGTAGCCCAAAATGCTTTACATCAAAGTCTGGAAAATTGATAGCGCTACAAAATTCTGAAATAAAAAAACCGTCTAGGGGGGGTCCAGACGAGCTAGGGCCGGCCAAAGGTGGTCGCAAAAATTTTTTTTACTCAAAAATAATTTTGGACCAAAAATTATTAAACTACTCAAAAAGTTACCTAAAATCCCCAATTTTATAGTCCCAACTCTTATTATAATGAAAGTAATCCGGCATCGTAGCTTTGTGTACTGGAGAACTAGCAAATTTTGCACGGTTTTGGCCATTCGGAGGCGAAATATCTTACGAATGTCGGGTCGCAGCCCAAAATGATTTACACCAAAGTCTGGTAAATTGATAGCGCTACAAAATTCTGAAATAAAAAAAACTGTGTAGGAGGGGTTCCAGACGAGCTAGGGCCGGCCAAAGGTGGTCGCAAAAAAAAATTTTACTCAAAAATAATTTTGGACCAAAAATTCTTAAACTACTCAAAAAGTTACCTAAAATCCCCAATTTTTTAGTCCCAACTCTTATTGGTACAAAAGAAATTCGAGTTGAGAATTTTGGTCCCATAGTTAAGCGGGCCGATTTTTGGCGGCTTGTATCTCGGGAATGGAGCGTCAAATCCATAAACCCTTTGCAGGTTTAACATAATTCATGAATGCCTATTAGTACACCAACGCACAGGTATCTACGCAAAAGTTCGATTTTCAACTTGACATACCAAGACTCGATCGAATCAGAGACTGACTCTTAATATATGCCTAATGAGGGTGGGCCATTGGCCTGAGAGGTCAACCTTTTCATTGAAGGGCTTCAGAAGGGACACTACCTTTTCTGCGATTCTCTACTCAATTGATATCAGATCGCTGATTGCATCAGTGCTTGACTGGTAAAGCAGTGAGAGTAGTCTGCTCTTTCAAATTCTCACATTTTCCTGCATTACTATAAATATCGATATCGATATCGATATCGATCGATATTGAGCTGAAAATATCGATATCGATATCGATATCGAATATCGACGAATTTTGATATCGTCAGAACACTAGTTTGTAGTCATCAAAATTTTGACTTTTTAGTATGATTATGTTAGTTTCGGATACAAATTCGTGAGCTCAAAAGACCGGCGGAACACAAGAAAAGAAGGTGGAATTACATGGAATAATGTATCATACGCAAACCTGTTGTGCAACAAAGAGGGATGCAGCTACACCCACAGAGACCTGAGGAGCCCAGTTCAAAATGAAACTATCGAGTTCTTCTTCAGACTGATAAGTACGTAGGTGTCATAGAGGCAAGCTCAATCCGTTGCTACTGCCAATCACTGATTACAAAAAATACAAAAATAAGAATCGCTGTTTAGACAGGCAATTTTAGCAATTTAGTGTCTGAAACTGAAATTGCAAAAAGTTTCACCAAAATTTCCTTCTAGAAAACTTTCAGGAGAGATTTAAAAAATCTTTACAGTTAGCGCCAATTTGGGGAGTTTGACGCTTAAGATCCTCTGTTCATTATGCAATTGCTTAACAGATTTGTTTAGGGTACACCACCACCACCATCACAACCATCGCCACCACCACCACCACAGGATCAAGCAGAGCATCCACAACAAGAATACCTAAACGTAAAGTGTAAAGTAGAAGCAGAACTTCAAATTGGTCAATGATGGATACAGCAATCAGTATCAGCAGTTAGGCTTGTTTAACGGATTTCTTTTGTTTAGGCAACACAACTACACAATCGTCAAGCAAAAGGACTACTACAAGAAACACTGAATGTATGTCCATCAATCAGACCCTTGCAATGCCAAAAATTAATAACTCTTTATGATGCAGTTGCAGCCAGACTTTCCTAATGAAAATTCGTTCCAGTCAATGCATTCTGTTTGTTTAAGCTGTTTCCTTCGGATTTCTAATCACTGGTGGACGTGGAGATGAAAAGAAGAGATCTATTGAGTTGTTTTACCCAGATAAGCCAGACAAAAACGCTCAACTCGAGGTCAAACTGCCTGAGCCAAGAGCACGTCACACTTCAGAATTCTTGAACGGAACTGTCTACATCATCGGAGGCCACAACTGGGAGGAGGGCAAGACATTGAAGAGTGTGCTCAAGTTCGATCTGAGAACCAACAATATTTCTGCTGCTCCAGACATGCAGCAACGTCGCAGTGATCATGCCAGCACAGTTTTCTGTGGCATAATCTATGTCTGCGGTGGAGAGGAAGAGTTGGCCAGTGGCAAAGATCTGTCATCATGTGAGCGGTTCTACCAGAATGGCTGGCACTCAATTGCCTCTATGGCAACTAAGAGAGACGAACTAGCGTTGGTAGCAATTGAAGGACAGCTCTACGCCATTGGAGGGGACACTCCTACGAGCATTGGGGCCACAACGATTGTGGAGAGATTCTCGCCTGCCTCAGGTTGGACTGCAGTGGCTTCCATGCACTCAGAGCGGAGAGGTCACGCAGCCACTGCGCTCAACAACCAGATCTATGTGTGTGGTGGAGAGGTTTCCTACTCGTGTGAGCGCTATGACCCGGTCAGCAACACATGGGCTGTAGTTCGATCAATGAATAGAAGACGATGGTACTTCAGTTTGTTGTCAGACGGCACTCGAATGTTTGCTGTTGGTGGAGATGGAGACTCGGATGAGGTAGAGATTGCAGGCAAAACGGTGGAGGTGTTCGATCCGAACACAAATCGATGGACTCTACTCAAACAACAGCTCATGCACAAAAGAGACAGGGGCAGTTCAGCTGTAGCCTTCCGTGTAGCTTCTATTGAATGATGTGCTTTATAAAAGAAATCTGCCACTTCAAAGTTCGACACCCATATGCAGTTGCAAAAACTTTCTGCACTGCAACACAGTGTGGTGCACTTTTTATCTAGGTAACTAGGTAACTAGGTATACCTAGTATTACCTAGTTAATATTCGGGAAAAGTACCTAGATTTACTTTACCTAGTTGCTGGTTACTCTATTTTACCTAGTTTTACTTTACCTAGTTTTAAATCCACATAACTAGGTACTTCTAGGTAGAACAAGTTTACCTAGTTTGATATTTTCACTTTTACGTGGCTTCTTCAGTAAGCAAACCTTCAAATTTTCGGCTTTCCCACAATTACAGTGACTCAGAGAATGAATTTCTGACTTATTTGATCAATAAAATTCAAATGTTTACTTGAAATGTGTCAAATTTCGTACATTTTAACTCTACTAACTTCATCACTGTTCTATTAAACCAAAAATAATATTTTGATTTGATTTCGAGCGTTTTAGGTTTACCTAGTATTACCTAGTTTTTCTGGGCTTTACCTAGTATTACTTTACCTAGTTTCTTAGCTGAGAACTTTACCTAGTATTACTTTACCTAGTTTTTTAGGTGACAACTTTACCTAGTATTACTTTACCTAGTTTCAAATTTTCAAAATGCACCACACTGCTGCAACAGTAAACGCAGGAAAAGAGAAGTCCACTGTTATCTTAATTGCAGTATTCAGATCTGTACTGTATAGACCAAAAAAATGTCCACCCCTTTTTTGAACTTTACTAAACGGTCCATCCGCTCTCAGTCAGTTCGTTATCGATTTGGCTCAAATTCCATTTGGTGCAAAAAATCCATGGTTTTATGGCCCAAAAACTAGGAATCAGGGTGGTCCATGCAAATTCATATTTGTCAGGTAATTCAACGAGTATCAGACTGAAACTTGCACGAATGATTACCATTGGGCACAACATACAGCATGGGAACACTTCTAGCTCGAAGGACACTAACACTGGGAATTTCAAAAACACAATCGAAGATCTCATAGCTAAGAAATGTGTACCTTCTGTAATCAAAGCACTGAATTTGTTGTTAATCAACATAGATTGCACGGTAAATTTGACAAATGAATGAACCTGCTGTCTCTGTTTAACATCATAGAGCCCCCTTCGGTGCTTTTTTGAAAATCGATAATCTTCAAAATCGTAATTTTGCCTGTTTTTCGAAGAAAAGTCTCGTTTAGTCATGTTTTTTGAAGGAGAGACCACATGAACAAGCGTCTGAGGGGGGGGGGCTGAGGGGGTGGTAAGCCAAAAAGTACCGTTGTCAAGTAAATTAAAATTAAAATCTAATTAAATTCGAAAATAATTTACTTACGAAGAGTAAATTAAATGGCAAGTAAATTATAATAAAATTTAATCTCTGACGAAAATGGCGAAGCAAGTAAAAAGTAAATTAAATTGGATTGAAAAGGCGGAAAATTTTACTTTCAATTTTCTCCTAATTTGCTTCACTGACCATACGATCTGTGGTTGTTGTCGGCTCTCGCAATCTACTTTCTGTTATTCTGTGCTCTTTCTGTCTGTCTATTTGACTGCACCACATACAAGTATGCTGTCCCTGTTGAATACTCATCTACTGTGCTGCAGATACCATACAACTCATAGTTTAGTTCTGAAATTTTGTGATATTCCTGATCTTTCCTTGACTTGTCCAACCAAACAAAATAGTTAATTTGAAGTCATATTCTCGGCGAGTAGCATTAGGAACTGAACTAGCGAGACATTTCACCAAAAGTCTGTAAAATATGAGAATAGACATATTCGCCCCTTAATTTAGTTATAAACCAACCAACGGATTTCCCTCTACGTACAATGTACAATGTAGTGATTGGTCAGGAGGACTGATACCTATACACCTTACTGTATGTATATACGTGCTGGTTGCAGAAACGAAAAATGGTGGTTTGCTGGTTTCTCAGCTGTCAAAACTTCTTTCTGAAAAATCTCGCTTCAAATCCTGCACTAGTGTACGTACAGTACAGCACAGCACAGTAGAAGAAACTACAGTTTCGAGTAACCACCGATGCGTGAAAGCACATCATTGAATAAGAGCATTAGGCATCTATTAGCTTTTCGTCTGCTGTTCCTGTACTGTTTCTGATTTGGCAAATTAAGAGTTGTATGGTACGTATCTGCTGTTCCTAGAAAAAAGTAATTAGAAGGCATTGAACTAACAACTACTTTTTCCTGAGAACACGACGACACTATATGAAGAGGTTAACAAAACGATGGAGTTCGATTTCATTGTGTTTACAGTTTAGCGGAAATCGGTACTCAGATATTCAATCAATTTAGGGTCTTTTCCACAACTTTTCGTATGGAAAAGTAAATTAGAATTTAATTAAAAGTTGAAAGTAAATTAAAATCAAATTAAATTGTTGGTAAACTGGGGCAAGTAAATTAAAAAGTAAGTAAATTATTTTGTGGCGGTGCAAGTAAATTAAAAAGCAAGTAAATTCCTTAACTAATTTACTTGACAACGGTACCAAAAAGTCCGAGGTTTGGCTAAAATCAAGGCTTTTTGGCTTATTTTTCATTAAAATAGGTTAAAATAAGCTATTCTGAGCTCATTTACACCTAATCCAGGCCAATTTTTATCATAATTTTCTACACAAAATTCTTCCAAAAAATTCCTGACGGCGGGAGCGGCCGGCTGAGGGGGGTAGGTCAAAGCCTGAGGGCGGACAACCCCCCTCAGCCCCCCTTTGCCCATGTCTGGGTGAAATTGGAGAACTTGCATAAAGTAAATTCACTGACTGACCCTTCTCTTCATTGCTTCACACTTTTGAGAACACTTTGTTTGGTGTTCTATAGTGCTTAAAAATGTTTCAAGTTTGTAATATACTTTGTTCTGAACAGCAAACAGTGGTAAAATGCCCTTGAAAAGCCTGTCTCTTACGTATAACAAAACGTAGTCATAGTCAAACTGTTTGTCTACCTGGTCTTCGTTTGACTACGCATTTATGGTAACGAAGGTATATAGTCAAACTTTGACTTTGACTACTTTCCGGTTTGACTGCGATATCACAAAAATATTAACTATGACTTTGGCTTTGACTAGTAGTCATAACAAGACTATTTAAGAGCCGGTTTCTCTAGGAATCGACTTTTGCTCCTTAACCTCCGGACAAATCTCAACTTTATGTCTCCGATTTGGCTAAAATTTTGTATTTTGGTTTA